>NNCF01129598.1:741853-765494 GCA_002313205.1 Laupala kohalensis
GCGATTGATAACTTATATTTGAAATATAAAATATTTTACATGATTTTTCTCAACAAAGTAGTATAATTTAACTTCAGCCATAGAGGTATGTTTTTTTAAATTGGAAGTGCGAGATGCATTGAAAAACGCAACAAAACACACACTTTTCCTTGGTCTGTCTAAAAAAAGTCAGAAGGAGATCATCATTTATGGGTCACATTCTATTCAAGAACAAACACCAACATTTGTTTGAGTAATATTTGGTCCATACCGTGCTCAGGCCCGTGACGTTGCTCCCCAGATACTTTTTTAATGTTATCGTTGAAGTTATTTAATCCTAACAATATTTTCAATTTTTTCAATTGTTTATTTCATGTAATAAATTGATTAATAAATGGTATATTAATGAAATTTTATACAGAATAAGAACCTTAATTACAACTTATACATAATCAGAAGGGTCCCGGACACCCCGAGATTCCCTCCTCCCTGGCAGTAATAATAGGCCGGAATATGTAATTGGTATTGTTTTTCGTTAAAATAGTTGTATTTTTGGACAAATTAGTATTTTGTAACATTATGTTCTATAGTGTCTTTGGCTGCCCTGCCTTGGATATAATATATGAAATGAACATCAGCATCAATTTGGGAGATTCGCATTTTATTGCAAGAATAAGGAATTCAAAATTTTGAACTTAAGGAAAGTAAACACACAACAGCTCTGCGAAATTTGGTGTTCAATAATTTGGAAATTTTATAATTTATAATTTGTAAACTTCGTAATTTTTGAATAATATAAGTGGTTCAAAATGCACTGTTGTATGTTTTCTTTCCAAACTGTAAATAAATAAACAAGCTGGACAGTTCCATTGTAATGATGAATTTTTAAAATTAAGCAATATAATTATTTAAACGTCTCAGTAAATTTCAACCAGTTCAATAAATACTTATATGTATCCGGGTATTTATAAATTCCCCGGGAATATAACCAAAGCTTTATCTACTAGGGTACTTTACATCACTACATACAAATGAAGGAAAGAAACGCTCCCCCGAAAAACTGGTTGCAACTCGTTGCTGTGTAATGTTACTGGGAATTATTTTCAATATTCAATCGAGTCATTTTTAGAAAATAATATTCCTAGTACCCACTTAGTGAAATATTTGATCTCTGCATGGTTAACAAATCAGAAGTCAAATACTGAGAAGATCTAGTGAACAGAGGTAGTGAAAAAAAAAATACGAAAATGAGAATTCCGCATCCGCCGTTGAACATACATTCAAACACGACCCGCTAAAAGGATTCGCTAACTCGTCACTTAAAGCACTTGCTGCTTTATAGCTGTGCCCTTTGCTTATTTGAAACTAATCTCTTTGTTTCATTACTACGAAGCACAAAGAATCAAACAGGAATATAAAACACATGTCACTTCCATTGAAATGTTTCGACAACCGTATTAACAATTTATTTCACTCCACGACAAAGCATATTGCGAAACGATAAAAATGAATTCGAGCGCATGATCAAAGCTCGCAATCCAATATTTAATTCTGTTTCACTGAGAACTGTACAATCTTTTTGAAACAAAAAGGTTTTCAATGTACCATCAAAAATTAACGATGCAACATAAGCATAATAGTTTTAAAGAAACTGTAATTTAACTTCATTATTTTTCATAGAATTAAATGGAACGCACAAAGCAAAATTAAATTTCAACAACACATTCTCTAGTATCATTCATTTGAACACATATTTCACAGAAATCTATGATGCTGACTATTTGATATGGAAGAGTCACCAGGACTGATGACTAATCATAAATGTACATTTCTGATTATTCACCTGCACTAAATTGGACTAGTTAGATGATGCACCAGCACGCTTTGAACTACTAAAATGGAAATCTGGGAAATAAAAAAATTAAAACAGGAAAAAGCAAACGTCCATTTACAGATTCAAAGCTCTTAGAAGAACGAAACTGAGTCGGTTATCGTAACAAGAAACAAAGTCGAACGAAATGCGGCTAGTAAATTCTTTTGTTTTCAGATTACCTAAAGAGAAATGAAGAGGTCATAACTTCAATTAATTGAGATTAACTTACATCACGTTTTGTTGAGATATTTTACATGTTCTCGGTCCTGTACCCAAAAAGTAACACATATTCTTCGGTTAGTGAGGTATTGACGCATTACTCATATCCAAAGAAAAAGACCAACCAGATGACGCTAGTTAATCCCCAGTTAAACCGTAAGAGAGTAATCAAGACATTTAATTTCCCAATACTCGATTCGAAACCGAATGAAATAACGTTATTCAATTGGAATATCCGATGTACCGCGCTTTAATTAAAGGGAAACGTCGTACGAATTGACAAGATACATCCTACAAAAAATACATAACGAAAAACGCCACATAACAATACATAACGAACAAAGCTATAAAATTTTCCAAACGTAATGCATTTCTATTATATTTTCAGTATTCTGATTTATCGAGACATTAAGTTAACTTGGAATATAAAATGAGATTGTTACCGTGCGTACACATGACATGAGTGCTTCGAAAATGTGAATGAAATGTTTGGCGACTAACTGATTTTTTGAATTTGGTATAGGACGAAAGAGAAACATTTAAAATGAGAGTTCGCGAATCTCGGTAAAGATTGGCCTAAATTTAGCAGAAATATAATTAAAGTTCAAATATGCAATTGACAATTGTTACTACATAATATATGTTTCAAAGTGAAGTTTCTGTTGATATAGAATGAAAAATATATGGGCAGAACTAGAGGATAAATAGATATTTTTGAAATTTCGTGACATTATGTTGAGCAATAACAGAATTGTGAATATTTTAGTGTCAAGTACGGGATCCCTGGTTATCAGCATGATCGATGTTTATTTCGTTAACATTATGGAGTCTTTTACTTAAAATAGATATGAATATTGCAGGCTGTGTGTGTGTGTTAATTTTGGTGAAGAAGAGACCAGTAATACCGAACAGATTAAAAAAAGAGGAGAAATACGCTAGATAAAAACATTAACAGAACTATTAGGGAAAATTGCCTGAAACATCACAGGAAAATAAGAATAGGTGTCTTAAAATGTATTGTAGCTTTTTAAGCAATTAGGTAGTAGCAATGGTTTCAAAATTCGATAATAATATTGTAACATGAAAATAAACAGCCCAATAAACAACCGATGCACGGATTTATAGGTCAGACATTGTATAATATAATGTGTAAAACCTACTACATTATCTGGGAGGCACAAGCCAACCTTTTGAAATTAGTAGTGTTTGGAACTTCAGCTGATGTGTACCGCTGGTTTCCAATAAATCATTTTTTCGACCCTAGGACCTGACTATGTAAGGAAAAATAACTAACCTTAAAGGGGCCAACGTAGGAAGTATATATGAAGTTTAAACAAGACGAGATAAGGGGAGAAATATTCAGAAAATACACGTGGAAAACGTATGTATTTCTAAATGAGAGCATAACTTGAAAACACTATGTTATCTTATATCTGTAAACAGCTATGAATACAGCGGAATAAGAGTAACACTTTTCACGCGAAGAAATTTTTTTATAATATGATAATTTGCAAGAAATTTCGTATCTTTTTTTGCGAAAGTTGGGGTTAAGGGGGAAGTGACATGTGTTTTGACGGGGAATGATTAAAGAGTGCGGTCGCTACACAGATGAAACGATTGAATAACATAGGCGAATTGAACGAGCAAAAAATGGAAGAGAACAAACTCAAGAGAATCAGTCGAAAAGTTAAAGAGTTGAAACTTCGGGTGCGTCTCCTATCGTAAGTAGCTGCTCTAGTGAAACAGCATCCCGGGGTGGTGATGAAATTTAAGTAGTGAAAGAATGTCGGAGAGAGCTAAGAATGGAATGTCTTTGGAGAGGTTAAAAGACATTGAACGGAAGTGTGCGGGAAAATATATCGTACGCCGGAAAATACAAACAATCCCCGGTCATAGAGAATATTAATGAAAATAGAATCATTCTTCAATATACGTCGTATACAAGGGCTGGCACGAATTGAAAAAAAAATACCTGCCACCGATTGTCGAATGGCACGAATTGAGAAACATTACACTTAGAGCAGGGAACGTTTTGAGAAAATCCTTTACCCGGCCATTTGCGACAAAGGAACCAATCTTAAGCGCATATAGTCGTTTTACTCAGTCCTTAATTGTACATCAAGAATATCAATACAATCCTAATTTGAATATCAAGTGCATCCAGTTGTCACGCGGTAATAAGGATTGAAAATTGCATAGCAACTCATGGCCGCAAACGTCATCGTACGCCGCTAGGTGATGCTGTACAAGACAGAACGTGAGGATTTCCTCATTCGAGCGCTAGCCAGCATACCTGGACCATGGAAAGGTAGGCTTGCAGACGTGCACTTAATGTATGGAATAGCAGAGTGCAATAGACGAGCCGCTGGACACATTTACCGAGAACACTTCCCAGATAGACATCAACCGCACCACAATTTATTTGCACGTCTTCATCGAAACTTTGCGAGTACGGGTCAGTAAGAAATGCCAGGGCTAGTGAGGGCACGCAACGCGTTCGGTTGTTAGGGAAGAACGTGTGTTGGATGCCGTGGAGACTAATCCAAGCACCAGCATACGTGCCGTTGCCTCGGACTTAAGAATGTCTCGTAGCAGTGTCCAGTGTGTTTTGAACGCCAGTCCATACACGAGTTTCATCTCCAAAGGGTGCAGTAATTACACCCCGATGACCATCCTGCACGTGTGCGTTTCGCACAGTGGTTTTTGCAACAAAGTGGCCGAGATGTGAATTTCTCAGCTTGTGTGTTGTTTACTGGTGAGGCCACATTCACTAGGGACGGCGTATTATATCCCCACAAAGAGCATTTGTGGGCAGCAGAAAACGCCCATGGTGTGCCGCACTACATCGCTTCACAGTTAATGTGTGCGCGGGTTTGGTCGGCGACTACTTAGTCGGGCCGTACGTTTTACCATCCCGCTCGACCGCCGCAAATTATCAGACCTTTCTGGAACAGGTTCTTCCTGGCTTGCTTGGAGATGTTCCAGCAAATGTGAGACGTAGCATGTGGTTCAAAAATGATGGGGTGTCTGCTCATTTTGGACTGACTGTTCGTAGGAACTTGAACAGGTCATTCACGCATCCAGGGCCTCGGCACTTCATGGTCGACCTATGGTTGCTCAAAATATACTTCAGACTGCGCTAGTGTAGTCAGAAATTGCATGTAATAGTGCCTTGACATCCGCTAGATCGCTCTTATTCAACACTTCAGATCTTTTATTCGAAAGCAACGGTGGCAACGGCCATAACCCGCCATATTGCTGCTGACTGCTGACTCGCGTCCTGTTTGCTGGTTGTGTACGAGCAGTTTACGAGTTTTTTTGTTTTGTTTTTTTGTGCGCTGTTTGTGTGAGTTAGTGCCGAAATGTCCAGCTAATTAATTTATTTTTCGTGGAGTGTATAGTATGTTAACGTACTCTATGAGGTGTTAATTGTGTTTTTATATTTTACAGTAATAAATGCACTGTGTGTGGCCACGAGGTGGAGAAACTCGGATTTGTACTTCCACCGAATCCCGGGGAAGGCTGCTCACATGAAAACGTGCGATCGGTGGTTGGAGTTTTTGGGCCTAAGACCCAGCAGAAAGTGGGATATCCCGAAATGGAAGAATATAGTTCTATGCTCTCTCCATTTCGAGGATTCCTGCTACTCCAACCCCGATCGCAATGCAGAAAAAGTTAGGGTTATCTTAAAGCTGGGATCAATTCCAACAAGTCAGTATTTGTTTTTAACTCACTGCTTTTGAGAAAAGTTTGAATCGTCTGTGGCCTGGTGAAAATGCGATGGACTCGAACTCGGGACCTTTTGTAGACTTGTTTTGAAATTCGAGGTGGGTGATGCTGTAGACAGCACACCTGCGGTTACTGCAGACAAAACCGGGTTCGAGTCCCGGTCCGTCACAATTTTCACCAGGTTGTTGACAATGCGAGAAATGAATACATTAGGTTAAAGTTATTTTTTATTTTTATCGTTTTAACTGGCAATCTATTATTCCTATCTTTTACTTGCAGATCCTCCTGGTATTCACACCATGAGGAATTTGGTAGAATTCAATGAATACCGATTAACTCATGGTAAGTTCTAAGACTTACGGAAATAATTTTATCTTTCAATTATTGTTCCACTTATATGAGAAGTATAGAAGAGTTAATATTAGAACACATCTTTTTTTAACCAAATTGGTTTATTAATATTTTTTGGATTTTTTTTATGTAATTCTAAATATGTAAGCTCTTATACATAATTTTATTTTTGTGAAAGAGTATTTTGAACTCTGCAGTGTCTTTTGTAAAATGAAAATTTTGTGAAAATAATACTTTTTTACCATTTGATTTATTTATTTCGATTATCTATATTAGGTTAATTTTTAACTGTTATTGTTAATGTTGTCCAGATCACCCCATCACCACTGAAGTGGAGTGCATGGAGGTTGAAGATGACCTGGTCTCCACACTGGAAGGAGTGCTGGAGTGCGGACCTTCCACCTCATCAACTTCAACCTCCATGCCCTACGTAGCTCCACCTCCAGGCGTGGTGGGTCCTATGTTGACTTCTCCCAGCACAAGTAATTTAACTTCCTTGCCTCGTTCATCCTCAAGTCTCCGGGATAGGTGTTTTAGGTTGAAGCTGATGGGGCTGCCTCGTGGCCATTGCACTTCCCCGAGAAGCTCGAGGATGTACGAGGTAGCAAATAAATTTAAGGATCGGTATGTTCGAATGGCCAGACGGCGTCTTAGCATGCATCCAGTGGCACAGGATAATTTCTGTGCATCACTCGATCCGCTACCCGAATGTAGTAGGGAGATAGTTCAATCTATCTTGAGTAATACGGGCAAGTCAAAGATGGGTAAGAGATATTCTTGTCGTCTGAAGGCACTGGCCCTGACAGTTCAAAAGAAGAGTTCTTCTTTGTATAGAACTCTAACTCCTATGCTGCAACTGCCCAGCTATCGAACTCTTTCTCGTATTCGGCAGTCTATTCCTCTGAATCCTGGTGTTTCTAAAGTCATACTGCACAGTATGGCTGGGCAAATTTCCTCCATGTCTGAAAAGGACAAATTCTGCGTTCTCATGTTTGACGAGATTTCTCTCGACAAACATGTGGATTACGATCCTATGAATGATCAGTTTTTGGGCTTTGAAGATGTGGCAGGGGGTCGCTTTCCTTGCTTTGCTGACCATGGTCTGGTCTTCATGGCGCGTGGTTTGAACTCGAATTGGAAGCAACCCGTTGCTTATCATTTGAGCCACTCCATTAGCAAAGGGAGACTAGAAAAGGCCATCAAGGAAACTGTTTCTGCATTGCAGGGAATAGGACTGAAACCAGTGGCCTTGGTTTCAGACCTTGCGCAGAGCAATACTTCAGCCCTTCAGGCCTTGGCCGCAAGGACTCTCCCTGGGAGAGATGATCCATGTGTTAGGTTGGGAGACAATGACATTGCTGTTTTCGCTGATGCACCTCATCTTCTCAAGGTGTTGCGAAACAATTTTCTTAAATATGATGTTCAGTTCACAGGGAGGGATGGTACTGTCAAAATTGCTAAATTTGACATTTTCAAAGAGTTCTTAGAATATGAGAAGACTAATTTGGCATCAAATATTTATCCTAGAAAATTCAGTGAAATTAATATTAATCCCAACTCTAAACAAAAAATGAAAGTGAAGTATGCTGCGCAGTTGTTTAGCGTCGATGTAAACTTAGCTTTGACACGTTATGGCATACGTTGTAAGAAGCCTGAAGTTTTAGATCTTGCAGAGTTCATTGAGATGGTCGATGAACTTTTCGATTCATTCAATGGATCACCCATTGGAGACAAGAACTTACGAGCACCTGTAGCTCGCGAGTCCTCTCACCACCACTTCTGGAACACAGTGGGAAAAAGTATCAGTGATTGGAAATTTGTGGTACGGTCTCCCGGTGACAAGGCACCCCAGAGTAAATGCTTTTACTACTGGAGACGCAATGTCATTGCTGTCCAACAGTTGTGGAAGAAGCTTGAGGAATTGGGTGTTGATTCCTTTTGCACGAGGAATCTCAACCAAGACCCTCTGGAGAGCTTCTTCGGCGCTGTTAGACAGCAAGGAGGCAGTAACACGAATCCAACATGCAAGGCTTTCGTAGATATTTTAAAAATCCTCTCTCTAAATTCTTTGCCCCTTTCAAGTAGTAAAAATTGTAATGTAATAGATTTAAACATCTCCCTCCTTTCAGATTTGTTGAACTCCATCTCTGAAGGTTTTTCGTAAATCCCCCTTAGAAGCATCGACGAAGGGGAGGGAAGCTCTTCCTCTGACTCGTTACAGACAATCTGTTCTGTTAGCAAGGATGTGGAAGTGAGCACTAGATGGACAAAAAACTTACCCTGTGATATTGAAACAGAGGAGGGATTAGAAATGGCCAGGAATCTCTTTTATTCTTTTCTTCGCACTAACCATTTCTCTGGACCAATATTTTCTTGTTTCTCTTGTTTTCAATCTTCTTTCGACTGTCCTCATCGTCAACCATCTGGTCTTTCTACTTGTCAAGAGTAAATGAAGTTTTCCAAATTTATGTTTCATTTTTAAAATATTTAAGGGATTTTGGATACTGTTCTGGTCTGAAGAAATACCTAATTACTTGTGCTGGGAGGAGTCTTCGACCTATGCTTTCCTGCGAGACTCACGGAGATACTGTTTGATAATTTACTAAATTTTGTATTAAAGAAAGGTGTTCAGTACTATAGTACTAGAGAATCATTATCTCCATGGTCTTGCAGGAAAGCATAAGTCGTAATTTCTAATAGGGAGGTAATGTAATGTTAGTTAAATATGTAGGATTATGTAAAATAAATTTTTTGTGATAAATTACAAACATATTGAATATTATATCATAATTAAGAACAATCAAATTATTAGTAACTCGCAGCTAACAGTTTATCTTATCTAGGAATATTTCATTAAATTTTTTAATCCTCCTCTGCCTTAGGGTCCTTGATCGGAAGTAAATTAGTTTATTGTTCTCCACGTGGTCATACGCAGTTTGTACTGCTTTTTTGACAATAAATTTGTTATTATTATATGTTAAATATGCCTCCCTATTAGTAATTTTAGAAAACTTTT
The DNA here is from genome assembly GCA_002313205.1 of Laupala kohalensis. NCBI lineage: Eukaryota > Metazoa > Arthropoda > Insecta > Orthoptera > Trigonidiidae > Laupala > Laupala kohalensis. The sequence continues at coordinate 751,021 of NNCF01129598.1, forward strand.
TTATTCTTAAAAAAGTAATTAAAGGCCAGATTGAGCATACTGTGTACTAGAAAAAGTCATTCGAGAATGGGAAAAGGTATTACAAATCTTCACCCTGGAGCAGAGACAACAACAAAGTGCAGAAAGAAAAAGTACTGGGAAGAAAGGAAAAAAAGACTAAGAACTTTGCAAAATATAGAATTGTTTGTATGTGGTCCAAAGCTGGCCGAAAACGACACAAGAAGAATGGTTGAATCTCAGTTAAGAGTGGTATGGAATGTGTTGGTAAACTGAAACATGTTCAAATTCCTGTTGAGTATAGTATGATATCACTTGATGTAGTTAACATGTTTCCCAGTATGCCAATTACACCTTCCATTATAAAGTTGATATTATCTTTAATCTTCACTAACTTCATTTTCACGAAGTTAATTTGAGACATCTGATCTTTCATTATTTTTTTATCTATACCTGAAATAATTAAAGGTTGTTTTTTTTTGTTTTTAGGTGGGGCTTTAGGGCTTGTCAACATCGAGGTCATTAGAGCCCAATATAATATAATTAAAGGTGTTGAATTAGTACTTAAATCCAATAGTTTTGTGTTACAATGTATACGAGATATATTGAAGATTTGTTTACGATTGTGAGAAATTATGATTAGATTTATAAGTTGTTAAAAGAATACAATAATTTTTGTGATGATCTGAAATTTATATTAGAGATTGAAGACAAATGTAAAAACTTTCTAGATGTTAAGATCATTAATAACACGGGTTAAATTTTAACTTACTGGTGGTGTTACCATATATTCCTTGTATTAAAGCTGATATTTGTAAGATTTTTGATAATATAAATGTCAAATGCCAAAAGTAGAGCCTCGAAACGTTGTCAACTAAGGTCAACCCAAATATTTACATTATGATGAAACTAAGTGATAATGAATTTATTTTTAATGCGAATCTAAGTTGTTTTTGGCTGTCTATAATAAGGTTCGGTGTTGTTATAAGGATAATGAGATATAACAGTCAGAGAAAGCGTTGATGAATACAAATTTTAGAATAGAATGTTATAAAGAAGAATTTAATATTTGTTGTGAAAATCTTGTTAAGTTTCTTAATGTTTATAGTCAGTTTCTTGTCATGATTTGATTAGAGTATCATTCTTCACATCTTTATTTGCTGCATCAGTGTTAAAAAAAGGTCTCATTTCCAATTTGCCCTTGAGATATGTTAACTTTAAGTTGAGAATTTAATTTTAGATTGAATATCGAACATCATGTATTGAAAATGCAACGAAACATTTGTGCACTAGAGAATTACATGGATATTGTAATCTTTATTTGTTGCTAATATAACTGGTTCATGAATGTGATGATTCAATTTGTTCTCTTAGTATATTTAACTCATCTCGTGCAAAACTAAGCGTGTAACAAAACATATATTTTATCATTTCCTGTTTGTTTGAAAATGTTTGAGTTTCTGTATCATTAATATAATATTAATAACTATGAATAAATTTGTACTTTTTATTCTATTTCTTTGTTTTTCTTCTCTCTCCTTCCACAGATGGAGTAATTTACCTTCTGCCTTGCAACTTAATATAGAAAAAATATCAAGCTTGAGAAAATAAATAACATTCAAATTAAAAATATTAGTATGTGGAATACCTATAAACCGCACGAAGGGATTAAAAAGCCCGCCAACCTGAAAACTGAAGATAGTACTCAATATTTCCGCTAGGGGCAGGGCAGTCGCGCCTCTTGGCGCATCACGCGATTAGCATTGAACTGTCTCAGCCCTGCTCACATCGATGGATTGGACCGGTTCCCTGGCCCCCAGGCTCACCGGATTTATCGAGTCTTAATTTCTTTCTGTGGGGAGCCATGGAATCTCTCGTATATCGCGATCCTGTGGAGTCTGAAATGGATCTCGTCGCAAGAATCGTCAGCGCAGCTGATACAATCAAAGAAACTCACGGTGCATTGCTGCGTTTCCGGCAGTCAATGCTCCGTCTGTGTCAGGTATGCGTAGGATGGTGCAAACATCGAGCATCTGTTGTAACATTAGAGCTGTACTCATGTCGTACACCATATGTACTCATTATGTCAAATAAATGCTTCAAATGAATCACTCTCTTGTCTCCTTTCCGATCTTCGACCTCTGCTACCACTTACCCATGACGTTTGCGGCCATGGGTTGCTATGCAATTGTCAATTGCCCCACCTCCCCTAGAGGTTTATCGCAACATTTCTAGGAATGTTGACAAAAATATCCATACAATAAGTGGGAAATCAATAAATGATATCACATTAAGAACGTAGAGTACAAGAATGACTGAATAATTGGCAGGTTTGCCGAAAAGTAGAGTGACCACTTCACAATAAATGGTACAGAAATCAATATAAATGGTTCGGAAAAATAACATCTTGCGGTAGATGACAGTGTGAATGAATTACAACTAACAATGTTTCGGGTATCAGATTAATACCGCAAAGAGACAAACTCTTAAGAAAATTTTGGGACAAAAATTTACCAAGATCGAAAAGTAACAGATATTACAACAGAGGTACAGACGCGGGAAAAGGGGAACGATTTCGAGAGGCAGGTTGAGAGAAGAACATGAAGAATGCCTTCGGGAATATACGATAAGGGAAAAAGATGAGAGAATGGTGTGAGTTCATAGAAAGCTATATGCATAAAACAATCTGGGGATTGACATACATTATAGCAAGAGGAAAGATATAGACGAAAGCGGTTCGGAATACTGTGAAGGACAATGATATTATCACCACTGGATGGCTTCATTCTGGGGAAGTTATACTACAAAATATTTCAATGCAGGGACAAGGAAGTCTTTCGGATTGAAATAATGACTCATAGGATAGTCATAGGAAGATAGAGGTATGTACAGAGGCAAATTAAAGATAGAGAAAAGACCTGGTTATAGCTGCGTAACTAACAAAATGAAGGTTTTTCAAGAAAGTATCAAAAAGAACTATATAATACAAATGGATATAATACTTGCCTAACTTACGACTATTTCCCAAAATGTTGGAAGATTGGTATAGTGAGACTATTTTCATAGAACGTTAATAAAGAGAGGATTTATTGCAAGTCTTATAGGTCAATTAGTTTTTTTCCAATATGAGGGAAAATGTTTGATAAAATCATCATATCAAGAATAATGGACAAATTAGGACATATTTTGTTACACAATCGGCAATATGAATTCTTAAAAGGCAAAATTACTTAGGATACTGGAAATTAATATCTGAAAACTGAGACAAAAATCCAAATACATTGTAGCTTTAAGCGTGGATTATAAAGGTGCTTTTGATAGAACTGAATGGGGAAATATTATTACATATGCGCCATAGAATAGGAATGGATAAGAATACAACCCTATGAAAGGGACAATACGGTATTCTTGTAGATAGGAGTAGATTATTTTCTTTGGAACTCTTACCCAAGATTGTCCCCAGGGCTCACACACGGCCAATATATCGGAAAGTCTTCAATAAGGAGCTAAATAAATTGTCGGAAGAAAATATACAAATAATAACTCACGCAGATGACATGGTAACGCTTTTGGAAGGATCAAGTCGAAACACATGGAGAAAGGAAGAAAGTTTTGAAATGTTAGAAAATATTAAAAAAGAAAAGAGCATATCATTATGTAATATAAATGGGTGTGGGTATTAAACGTGAGGGTATTAAACATCGTCAATTGAAGAAAGAAAATTGGAAACCTAGAACAAATCATTCACCCACATACTCTCATGAAACTTTGTATTAGGAATCTTCAAATATTACGAAGGCCCTGTTAGATGAGATTGTCGTTTGGGTGGGTCAGGCTAATGACAGCCCTACACGTAGACCTAAAAGGCCCTTTGTACCCCTTAGTACAGTTAGGTTTATTCCAACCCCAGAGCCTTGCTGAAGGACACCAATGAGAGGATCTTAACCTTCCTGATATCCTCAAGGTTCGGGAAATATAAACCTAAGTAATGGTATCTACATTTAAAGACTTATAGTATATTGTGACACATTTTGCCAAACATACAGCAAGTTTCTTCCCCTCCTTCATTCCACATCTTGGCAACTCCTAGTGCGTCAATGACAAACTGGGCTAGCGTCTCGGGGTCGCGTATGGAGATGAAATACATGGAAGAGAGATTGGAAAGAGTACATCTAATATTAATAAATTGATGCAGATGAAACATGGCCCGATCGGCTACGGCATTACAATTTTAGGCATTGCACCCATAGATGTCGCGGTATAAATAAGAACCCTACGCTATAGAATATGGAAAGGGTAAATTACTCATAAATGGTATGAAATTCAGTAGGAACGTCAGAGGATGGAAAACTAAATAAAGGTACGAATACACGGGCAGTGGCTCTCTGTGTTCTGAGAAATTGTCTGTCAGCGCACTGTCAAATGGTTACTCGACAGCTGTTTTATGGTAGTGTTTGCATTGACGAAATCTATGACAATGCTCGTGAAATGTCAGTTTCGTCAGTCAACGCTATCCCCTGGTGACAACGTTCGCCAGTCAACGCTACTGACGCACACGTCGCGTTGAGCAGATACATATAACCTCACTTTACTTCAACATGTCGACGCTTCGGGCGCGTCAAGCAGCGGCGCTTGAAGTACATTTGCTTCGAGCGGAAGAAGAATAGAAGATAGAAAAGAAAAGGAAGAAGAATGTTTGGGAAAGAGATTGGATTGCGAAACGCGAAAGAAGATTGTTTCGTAATATTACTAAAAGAGCTGAAGAATGAGATTCCAGAGATGTATAGGAATTTCGAACGGATGAGTCCTGAAGATTTCGATTTTCTTCTTGCGCTTGGCTTATCACTTTCACGTCTAAGGATAGGCTCATGAGAAAATCCATATCTGCGGCAAAACGTTTGGCTATCACCTTTAAGTATTTAGCCACAGGTTATGTTTTACAAGCTTTCGCCTTCCATGCATTTTCTATCTTTATTATTATATTATTTATTTGATATCGGAACTATGTGATGATAATAATTCTTTTCTTTTTACTTTTACATACTAAGGAGATAGTTTTCACTCATTAATGTATTTGTTCCCGGTGTCTTTTTGTACCATTTCAAAAAGTATTCGTTAAGATTCCATTGCTAACTATGTTCTTAAAAAATATTTATAGGTGAAAAATCTTCATATATTTGTGAATAGCTTTTTATACATTTCTTTCGAGGTAATTAGTGTATATTATAAACTATACATTGTTTAAAAATGTTGAAACACAAATATGTTGACAGTTGCTCAATATAATGTGTTAATTAGTATAATGAAGTACACAAATGAGTAAAATTTATCTGGATCAAAAAACTAGTTTGAAATATTTCTACAAGGAAAATGAATTCAGTTATTATGTTGATGCATTAATGGTATAGTTTTTTAAATATACAGTGAATCTTAAGTTTACATGTATGGTCCAACAAATAAAACTTGTGTTATTTTAAGTTGTTTTTTTGTGGGGCTTAAGGGTTCGTCAACGGCAAGGTCATTTCTAATATTTACCCTGATATTTTAAGTGAACAGACTTCATATTTAATATTTGTTTTCAATACCAAAACTTACATGGGCAAGAAAAAGTATATTAATGTAAGTACACTAACTATTATCAAACAATATCACTTGGTGCAAAATTTGTATCTTCTATCACATTTTTTATATTTATGCAGAGTGAGTTATTTGAACTCACAAAATGACAATTACCTTATACATACATTTATAATATAATACATACAATAACTTACAATTTATTAAAACAATAAATATTAAAAATTTATCTTAAACATTAATAAACATACTATTTAATTTTTGAACCTGGAGATATAATTTTTTTGACTAGCATCAAAATGTTACAAACAAAAAAAGTACACTGACACAAAATTATTACAAGAAATACACAAAATTAAGGACATAAAATAATACTGCTTATTAGTAGGAAAATTGCATTTTTAATAGCAGATCATCATAAAGTAGCAGTTCCTTTTCATAGATTATCATCATCATCAGAATATTTTACCAGTAATTTCTCAATTTCTTTTTTGAAGTTCTTCTTGTATCCCTTGAGCTTTCTTAATTTGAACGCCACACAATCCGCAAATATTTGGTTTTCATCACATGCTTTCTGCATCATGGTCAATTCTTTCTTCAATAAGTCATGTACTGAAGGAGTCTGTCGATGGTCCATCCTCTTTTCTCTTTCTGAGTTTCTCCAGTCTATTCTACTACCAGAGGTTTCACTTTAAGGCAATGATTGTGAAAAATAAATAATTACATTACATTTTCTTTTATAAATGAAATTTCGAAGTTACCGGTATTAGTACACAGTACAGGAATTCATATGCATGATTTTTAATATAGCTAATCTCAATTTTAGACACCCAACCCACCATATTCCCACCCACCAACGCTCCAGCATTCGAGGAGTGATGGGATTTCGGGAACTGTATTTGGGCAGTAGACGGGAAACATTACAAAAGCACCTCAACGCAGTGGGAATACGTACTTCAACTGTTTCGAAATTGAGGGAAGAAGATCTTTGCTGCATGAACAGGTGACCTGAGGCGGTCACTTGAGCGAATGTACCTGAGGAGGACAGGTACCTGTGCCTTGCAGTTTAATGTACGGCATGCGCAATGCAACCAACTTCATACTGGCGCTTAAAAGATATACATCTGTTTCCGAGTGGCAATTTGCCGTGCGGGGTATTGAAGAAGAAACTTCTTTTTCTTTGATAACTTTCGGTTAGGTGAAAATGGCGACGAGTCGGGAATCGAACCCGGGACTCCGTATTTGATCACAGGGGTTTAACCACTACACCCCTTCGCCTTCCACAACGGTACACCATTTCCACCCAGACCTAACAGTGTTCCTAATTTGTGGTGGAGTCGCGGTGCGGTCCGATACGGCACTTTGTAAGATGCGGTCTTGGCGTGCATTGTGCGTCGTAGCTGTCCGGACCAAGGCTGACGGGCGCGTGCACCTTCTGCTGACCACCGACGACAACATCGATGCACTATGGAGACCTCTCGCCCACGTGTTGCGCAATTCTGCGGTAGGACCACCCAGCCTCCTGAAGACCCAATATACGCCCTCGCTCAAACTCCGTCAATTGCACAAACGGTGCTCGTTTACGCTGTCGCGGCATGCTAGCAATGTTGCAGACGACACAGACGGAGGTCCGTTTGGCAAGGCAAACTAGCTGCTATTGGAACTTAAGCATCTGCTGCGAAGCTTGCAACAATCTACGGCTGATAACGCGATTCGTGGTTTACCCGCAGCGTTACGGTTTTCATCATCGCATTAACTGCCCTCTCGTAGGGTTCTGTGCAACGGGTATTTCTCAGTTATTTTCTTCATGGTGTTCTTTTTTCATTTTCCGGGAGTGTAACAACGAAATTTCACTTCTAGGCCATTTTTTTAGATTACAAGAGAAAAAAATATTCATTCTCCATAATATTGATTAAAACGGATGAAAACCTCGTTTCCATGAAGATCAGTGCACACGAATGGCTGTGAAATGTAAATCGCAATCCGGACGATTTTCTATCCCAAGCGTTCTAGCTATAGTTCATGGCAAACTTCATGAAATGTGCGGTAAATTTTTACTCTTCACTCTTAAACAGATAAAAATTTAATTTGAACTACACGTTTAACCCATGAAGATAATAATTGGCTTATACTCATACACCATATCCTCAAACATCTCCATAGTGCAGAGGGTAACATACGGACTAGGGGAAGGCAAGAACCCCGGATCGAGTAGCGCCATATCCTTATTTTTGCCAAACACATTTTCTTCGCGAGAGGAATCTTTTCACCCAATATAACGAGATGAAAATACTCTCATAGTGAGTGGAATCCTCTTTATGCGATATGGTAGAAGAAAACTTGCATCAAAGTGAGAGGATTCCTCTTCTATTAGGAAATTCTTTTTTTTTTTTTGGGGGGGTGTACAAAAGTTGTTTTGGCTACTTGGGTCTTGCACAATATTTTGATGAGCCGTGTAAGCTCCAAGAGACAATGCGACTTCTGATTTTGAAACAAAGGAAGAAGGGTTGATGGCACAAGGTCAGTGACGACATGAAGACAATTATTTAAATGAGACGTCACAGCTCCCTCTACAAAGAAACAATTTTAATACTCCAACGATGTACAAAGTAATTAGGAGATATTTAAAATCTTTTATGACAAATGGAGAAATTAATTGGCAGTATAAATATTTGTATATTTCCGTGGTGATCTTCCTGGTTTAATAAGTACATTTAAAACAATTCTTAATTTTAATGAATTATGTAGCAAACAAATTTTGTTTATTGTATACTTAATTATGTATCATTGTTTATTTATCCTCTGAACTTACATTATTTTAAGTTCATTACTATTTAGTTCGAAGTAATGAATGGATTAATTTTCGAATTTTGAAGGATAATTCTGTTTTGAACAGTTATATCATCTCGAAGTGAGGTAATTGAAACTAATTACACAAAGAAAACCATTTAACAAACAACAAATTGTTTTAGAGTGAAATGTAAAATTGAATTGTAACTTTAACAAAGAAAATTGTTGAAAGCTTTAAAAACCATTCCTTCTTGTATATCCTGAGTAAAACAACCCAGCGTAGAATACAGCTTAACTGTAAACTTCAACTCATAGCAATCTCACCACTGATGATATAGATTGAGTGGTAGAGCACAATGGCACTAAGAACTGCAGAATGGAAAGTATTCCCACTTGGTAGTATAATTCTCGCAGCTCTTCCGCCTTTGGTGTTAACTGACACCTCAAATTCTTCCATCTATAACAGAAATCGCTTACATCCCACCGAAGAATTATAGAAATTTCAGTCAAATTTTTGGATCTGTAAATTAGATAAATAAATAATAAATATAACATACGAAAAAGTTAGAAAATAAAAAAAATTAAAGACGAATTAAAGCAGAATATTGCACATTTGACATTTTAAAATAGAACAAGCACTATCTGCTAGCGATTTTGAAACAATCCACCCCTTTTTCTATCCCATCTCTTTGAGAGGAATAATGATACATCAAGATGAAATTTTGCTCTCTTGTTCAAATTTAGAGGAAGTTCACTGTCTCTTTGATACTCCTGAAAAGCAACCAATTTCGCATTACTACTTATAGTGGAATTTGGACATTATATTAAATGACAATACGAAATTCGCAATACTATTTTTGCAAATACTGGTGAAATATTAAATTGAACAGAAAAGGTTCAAGAAAATTTTCTTTATATCTACAAGGAAAATATTTTACATAAGTAGTTTGATAAATATCGTTACATCTTTACACAAAATATTTTGATTTTACGAGAGCTAAAATTAATTTTTGAATTACATATTCCTATCAGAAAAAATAGCTACGCGAATATTCTCGGTTTTGGAGAGAGAAATTTAATAATGAGGCAACTGTTCGATCTCTTGATACCATATTTCAGTTCGAAAATAGAAAAATGCAAGATAGTTATTTATTTCATATCTTATGGCGAGATTCAGGTACGCCACTGATGTGCCCTAACTTCCACCAAACCGTGACTTGGGTGAAGGAATTGGGAAGGATATATATAAAGTTGCAGGGGAACTTATCGTACCGAACAGACTTTTGTTTGAAATAGGTGAAGGAAACACTAGTTGAAAACCTCACCTAGTTCGGTCGGGCAAGGTTTAAACTCGCGCTCTTACGCTCAGTATCGTGGTGGCGAAGACGCTTCCACTTGACAACTTTTCTTATGATAAATGAACCATTGATGCATTATCATTTCCTTTCACGTAAATGTATTTTCACATTACAGTTTGTTAAAAAGTTTCTCATAAATTGAGGGAAACCGGGTCATTTAGTTACCAATCTAGAAATCATCTTCACAATCGTCACGACTTTGACGACGTTGCAACGACGTCGCCACAACTGGAAATTTCTACGTGAGTAGTGACTCATAAAAAAGAATGCTTGAACGATTTGGTTAGAAAATACTGTATAATTAATAATAATAATACTAGATCAAAATATTAGAGAGTAGAGAAAATACAGATAAGAAAACGTAAAAATATTACACCATGGCATTTAAAGCGAAATACTTTTATCACATTATCACACAACAAAAATAAAAAACATAAATGCTCTATAATATGAGTGAAGTGCAGATACATATTTAGTACCATCCCATTAATAAAATAGTACATACCCCTCTAGCCTGTCCCAGTATTTGGGATGACTGGCGTCCCATAAGCAGAGTCGGGATTCAAATTCCGAAATCAGAGTTATTATTTCTTCCGAAGTCCATGTTGACTTCCTCCGGACACTTCCTCCAAATATCGCTTCAATAATTATTGTCTGGACGTTAGCCATCTGGAATTACAGCTCGCGATCGTGGTCAGTCAACGTCTTGCCTTCTGTCCGTGAACTGGCGTCGGTTTTGCCTTAGGTCAGCGGTGTGTTGAACATCAGTGTTAGATTGTGCTGACAAATGGCAGTGTTTACACGGAACGACAAAATTCGATGGCAGAGTACATACATCGATGCTGTTGCAATGCAATCAAATAGTTTACGAGTGTGCCCTTGTCTGTCGAGAACTCTTACACAGTAAACATTAAACAGGTAAATTATATAGTTCATTTGATTTGACCAATGTCGATTCTTATGTATCACTCTACGGCGTCAATGACGTAGCCCGTCTCTAACATAAATTAAGTATTAGAGAAGTTGGATTAAGTACACAAAATAATTATAGTAGACGTAAGCTACAATATAACTTGAGTTTTACTACAATTAAAACAATAAAAATCATCAATACGGTGTATTCTACATTAATCCATTTTTAAAAGACCGAAACTGCTTTACAATGAATCTAGAACTCCGTTAAATAATTATTTTAATTTCTTAGAGTTCTTAAAAACTACAGCTGGGTAGATGTGATTTTATTACATCGCAAGTATTAAATACATTTCCCATGAACTAAAATTGAATTGATAAAATTGAAAGCAGAAAATACCTCTACACATAAATCTTGCAACAAGAACAATATATGCAACCATCATTAGTGTTAGTATCACTAATTGTACGTGCGGCCTATTTAAACCATTATAGTATATTTCTATTGAAAAGTTCAATTAATTGAAATAAATGAAAAATATAAATAAATCTAACGGTAGATTACTGATTGGATTATGAGTACGAACTTTCAAAAATTGTCTGCTGTAAGTGTCTGATAGAACGTGGAAATTTTACGTTCCCACTTAAACAGTCACCTGCTATCTTAATAATAACGGAAGGACGGACAGATTCGATCTATTTTATAACACTATATGTATAAAATCTAATTAACTAGTTTTAATGCACTATGAAATATGTGACCTTTAAACTTATTTGCCATAAAGAAGACTCTCAACCCATAGTCCCTAGCTTCCAACCCCAACAGCTATTTCGAGCAGTGCACCCTTTCTTGAAACTAAAATTACACAAAAGTAAAAAAAAAATTCTACACTGAGGAGGTACCATACCATGTATTGTACTAATTAGAAATGAAGTGAAATTACACCGCGTGCGGGATTAATTCACCCCTTTCGTAAAAGGATAACATTACCCCACAATAAAACCAAGTACTAACGTAATTTTTCGTATATTTTTTTAGTTTAAAGCAAATACCCTCTCATATGACGAGGCTGAGTAGCTGCAAGTCACGGGCGCCGCAGAGCCCCACTGCCAGAGGGCGAACAAATGATATGGCAACGCCGGACGGCACCCTCCTCCCGCACCAGGGTGGACCAAAGAAGTAACCCAGCTCCGCGCGGCAAAGGAACATTTTTCATGATCGATCTTTAAAACAATAAGATTTTTACCCGTCTCTTAAACGTGCAGTAATGCAGTTGATAATATCGGTGCCACCAGCAGTGCTTCACCCTCAACTAGTGATCGATCTTCACCGTGTAATGGTTCGGTACCGAATAGTTATGGGAATACTTCATTATTAAACTGTTTTTGAAAATAATATTGTTTTATCTTTACGGGTCATCTGAACCACATTGAAATTATACCTTTGTTCAATGTTGACCACAAATTTATTCTCTTCAAACATGCAAGCGGAGCACATACCTGTGACAAGTTCACTAGAACTTAGGGAGAATAAAGAAAGTTTTCGTTTTCTAATTAAATAAAATATATATAAAATACCACTTTAGTAAATACCATTTTCAAAAGTATCATTTTTACATAAGTGTAGCGTAATATGATGTCTAATTTTTTTCTTTGTTATTTCACTTTAAAAATGTTGTCACCTGCATAAACATATTGATTATGAAATTGTATGTTTTAACTTAAATTGATTCTGCCTCACTGGACGAATTAACTTCACGACAAAAACACATTGGTACGGTTCACGGTTATATCAGTCTACATTTCAATTTACCAGCAAAATAGTGTGACGTATCTTAAACATTGCAAACTCCATAGGAAGATAGTAATTTGATTAAAAACTTAGTCCATTCCATGGTTTCTAATAGAAGCAGTCCTTTGGAAGTAGCATACCGGAAGCGACTCACGTCACGATCTACCAAGAAATAGAGATCTATTCCGAGACTAACTGATTCGTCACGCTAGCTTTGACACACAGATTCATTCATAATTTATCGAGGAAACTAATGTCAACCACAAATATTATTAATACCAACTCCCGGCACCATCAGAACACTAAAGTTCTCTGGGATACAATGTACACAGATTTCTAAACAATATCTTTTCGATTTCCATGATACATTCCCCACTTAATGGAATTTACAAACTGAAAGTAAAAATTAACAGAATTCACTTTGTTTTAGAAATTAACTTGATATAATCTGCTGTATTTGCTGAAACGGAATTCAGTCAAAAAATATGGGTTCCGCGCCGCGGCCGGAGTAAATTTGGAAGCATGATGTTAATTGGAAACCTCACTTCCTCGTAATCACGCAGGCGGCAGGTCTCTGAAACGATATCTCCCACCACCAGTGATACACCAAATGCTTCCCAATTCTCAACGTGCAAGCAGTGGAACTTTTACATAGTACAATGATTTTGGTTGTTTCAATCGGGGATACACCATGGTTTGGATCCCGGAATGCTTCGACACCAGAAAAACGCAATCACCACCACACAAATCGCGAGATACATACAGACTCCGCAGGACCCCAGTAGGTATCACGAAATACGCCGGCATTACCAGACAAAAAAAGGGATACGGTCCGCGCGGGTGCGTCGGGGTTGTTCCGTTGGAGGCGGTAGTCAGCATTCGGCTCATAAGATCTTCACAAAGGGGAATCTTGAAGGTGCTTCGATTTTTAAAACGGTGTAATATGATCTTGCAGGTAACTCGAACACTTACAATAAATTTACAAACTATTAATATGCTGTCCGCGGTCATGAAATTAATTAGTTATGTTAAGGAGGTTTATTAAGAGACCTGTTTACAATAGAAATCAAAACTTAAAAAGAGACTTCATATCGATATTACTGTTACAGGAAGACGACAGGTTTTATCAGTGACGTGTGATTCTGACTATCAACTATATCCTCCAAAAAATGTTATTCCCTTCATTTCCGAGTCACTATTCAAAATTTCTACACCATTTTTGCGAAAAATAATTTATATAATGGGACGAGAACATTTTTTAAAAAGTTATCATAAAGTCCTGCATAATTATTTAATTATCTCATAGACTAAATATACTTGCATCACAAAACATGAAACTCGCCAATTAAGGCGAACCTGGATATTGCGTTCCATTTTGAACTCCAAACGAAATTCACAAATTGGTTGCTTATGATAGAGGAACTTGAAAACTGAAAATACAGAAGCAAAAATAAAAAACAAAGTTGGGATTGTTAGTGTTACTAGAGTGAATTTTCGGAGAGAATATAACTTGGTAAGTTAATTAGAAAAATATTTCATATTCCGTACATGCCACTAAATAAATACGAACATGTTTAACTCGTTAGAATAGCAAAAGTCGCATGTTTACGCTCCAGTAGCAAAAAACAAAGAAATTTCGTACAAACTAAAATAAATAATCCACTTTGACTGACGATCATTTATCCGGTATTTATTAACTTGTTAAGTATTAACACTTTATAGATATCCCCTCTTTTAATCGCCAACTCAATCTATTTACCTCACGCAGAAGTCGAATGAAAATGGGAGACGAGACCGGGGATCGAACCCGGGACCTTGAGCTTTGCGCGCTCATGCGCCTACCGACTGCGCCATCCCGCTCGCTACCCGTGCCCGTCTACCATTCTCATTCAACTTGTGAAACCCAAAGAATATGATGTCTAATATGATAAATAACAAAAAAATTAGACATCATCTTTGGGTTTCACAAGTTGAATGAGAATGGTAGACGGGCACGGGTAGCGAGCGGGATGGCGCAGTCGGTAGGCGCATGAGCGCGCAAAGCTCAA
>NNCF01129598.1:765573-844954 GCA_002313205.1 Laupala kohalensis
CTCACGCAGAAGGTTACTTTTCCCAGCGGACAATAGACAAAAGCAAACAGACGCTACGCTGCGTCCATTATATCCATCGAGGCAGTTGACATAAGACCTCTCGGGGGTCGTTCGAAGCATTATGAAACAGCACACTAACTTCTCAGTAATTGTTCTAGGACTGCATTTGGAACTGAGTCACTTTGTCGGTCTCCGCTGTAAAGAAATTGTCGGAAATTCTACCGTTTCTTCCTATTTCGTTCGAGAATTGCAGCCGAATGTAGGAAATTTTGGGCACACTGTAACAGGTCTGATACACGAACTATCATTACGGTTTACATGAGCTAATGCTTTTCCGATTATCTTCAGTATCCATTAGTCGATTGTCTTTAGGTCGTAGACCTTCTTGAAAGATTCCCGGACAAGATCAGACAAGATTCAACGTCCGAGTGTGTCGCTCTTGCACATTTTCCCCATGTACCTGCTCGATTCCAGGATCTATAGATGGCGATTTCGATCGAAAAAACGAAGATCGGACAAAACTCCCTAAAATTGTGGCCCTCCCTATCATACAGACCGGACTTTCAAAGCAGCGTTCACGGGTGGAACATTATTTACTATGAATACGGAAAACCAGAGAACTTAAATACAATGACTTAAAAACAAAGATGCAACAGCTAATGCTCTAGTTTAAAAGTAAACAATTTTCCGTAGAGCAAAAGAGACGAAGAACCATAAGAATAAATAAAAGCGCGTCAACCTCCAGCCATAAAATAAAAATGTTGAAAAAAACCTTCACGTGGTAACACAATTTTGGGTAAATTAACTAATAATATTACAGATTTTTTCAAACATTGCACCACAAGGTCCTTCCTACAGGATACAACGAAGTAGGTCCAACTTAACTTTTCTTAACTTGTGAGTCCTTAGATGTTTCAAGACACTATTTCTAGATACGTCTAAAACAGTTTGCAGAAAGTCAAGATGGACCCACTTCGTTCAGATATTGTCCGCTTTCACTGACGTCAAATTGTCAACAATTGACGAAAATTGGAAATATTCATCAAAGGAGTTCTAATTAATAACTTGGTCCACTAATTTTTACTGTTGGACAAAGACGATTTTACAGCCTGATAACAAAACACTGTCGTTTGACTTTTTTCTTTTGACAAGGGTCGCATTCTGTTCAGTCACGTTATGCGGCTGTCATTTCCGTTCGAAGAGTATTTTCCCCAGATTTTGGTGAATTATTCTAGTAAATGTCCCGTAAGTTATGGAAATCTTAACGTCATTGCATTCCTATTTACAGTTAGTATGTTTTAGTTCGTTTTAGCAGGTACTTTTGTCAGAATAGCAAAAAAAAATTTAAGCCCGAGAAAGTTGCCCTAAAATTTTTTTGGGGGGGATGGGCCTTTACGGCTCGTTGACATTGGGGTCATTAGAGCCCTAAAATTTTGTACAGGAAGGGAAAAAGCAGTTACGCACTAAGGGCAGCCAATATGTCACTCCCCGCGTGTGGGACTCGCCAAATGACTCGACCATACCCAATAAAACCCTCCTGAGTTTGTGTGAAGACGTTTTCCTCTAGTAGTTGTTTAAAACGGACACCCGCTGGGCGGGGTAACGAAGGCCTTGCAGCGTAAGATGAAATAAATTTTGGAGAATGTAGGTGTTGCCGAGTGGGGTGATTTGAAACTCCGTAAGATCCAAGTAGAATATCAAGTCTCTTGTTAAGAGATGATTCGCCAGCGTCTAGGATTATTCGATGACAAGTAAGTACCGAGGCGAACGCGGAAAGAGCGTTGTCCAGGAACAGAGGAAGACAGTCTCGGAATCACAACGAGTGCAATATGCGTAGGATACCGTACCTCCAGGTTGTGTCATAAGTTTTTCCAGGTCAAAAGAGAAATGTTCCCTTAATACAAACGCTAATGAGATGGTAAATGACAACGCAACAAGGTGGTCTAGCGTTGACCGCTGTATTCTGAAACCACATTGAATATTGGTCAGAAGATTTCGCGATTCCAGAGACGATTTATCATTCTTTCTAACAATTTGTAAACGCAGCTTGTCAGAGAAATCGGTCGAAAGTGCGACGGAGAAGAACGATCTTTTCCCTCCTTCGGAAGTGGAATAATTATGACCTCTCGCCATTGAACAGGGACGGTATGCTCATTCCAAATATAGTTAAATAACTTCAGAAGGAATTTTATGCCTATTTCTGGGAGATGTTTTAGCGTCGCTATATTTATTTGATGAGGACCAGGGGCTGTATATTGCTGTACAGAAGTGGGTGGAGTGGCCCTTGTTAAGGAGCGCTATATCTCGACTAGATAACAGTTCAAATATATCACCCTTTGGGCAGTTGAATGAAGAACCCCACATTGAATTATGTGCATTGAAATCCCCGACAATAAGAAATGGAGATAGCAACTGGTCCATAAGACCGGCAAGGTCTTACTTCGTGAATGATTGCCCGGGGGATATAAATATTACAAACCGTAAATGTAAGTGATGGTACGATTACCCTTATACATACGCTCTGATAGACGCTTGATATAGAGACTTCTTTGGTATAAACTGAAGCGTCTACTCCACCGAGTGCCCGTAGGACGTTTTCTAAGTCCGCCCTATAACAGGTGTAACCACGAAAAAAGTGTTTTGGTAAGAGGTGTTTCCTGAAGGAATACTATTAGAGGAGAACTACGAGATAAGAGTTTTAGGTCATCTGAACGGACATGAATGCCCTTCAGATTCCAGGAAAAAAGAGCCATGGTCTCGAGTTTATCTGCTTTCTGCGATGTTTTGATTTCTTTTTTTGGATGACTATAAAGTCAGATCTAGCTGTGGTCCCCTCCTCGGGAGAGTCATCGTGATCACTGCTGGAATGATCACTCGCGGACATAACAAATCCATTATTTTTGCTCCTCGAGCGTTGGCGACTACAGGAAGGTGAGCCAACAACATTGGAATCTGACTTTAAAGAGTCAGGTTTGAGTCAGGTTTCCGGGACGTTCTTGAGTGGGAAGGTCTCTGCCGAGAACGACCCCGAGATGGACGTCGGGGGGATCTTTTAACAGTAGACTGCAGTTTCTCGGTGGTCGTGGAAGTAGAGGTGGAACACGCAGGGTGTAGAACCCACAGGAGATGTGCTCTGGCAGAGGGCCGATCAAAGGTTAGAATCAAAGTGGAAGAGGAGACGAGCTTTCCCTGAATCTTCCTCTTGACTCTGAAAATTCAAACCCTCTTCCGACTGAAAAAAATTCTTTCAAGTATTCATCAGATTCTTCTGCAAAATCATCGTGGTTAACCACTACTTTGCACATGTTCAAGCTGGGGTGAGTGGCCACTTTCACCTTTATCCGGCAATTTCTTTGATTTTTTTTTTGGGGGGGGGTATAAGGGCTCGTCAACAGCAAGGTCATTAGAGCCCATGCAGATGGGGAGAAATGCAGTTTCGCGCCATAAAGAGCCGTAGTGACTCTTCCCCGTGTGTGGGACTCGCCGAATATCTCGACCATACCCACTAAAAACCCTCCTGATGTAAACAACTACTTAAATACAAAGATAAAGAAAAGAAAAGCAAACAGTTGCCCAATACATTATATCATAAAAAAGAAAAAATATATCTAAAGATTATATTTTCTCATTACAGAAACGAAGGATGAAAGGAAAGACGACAGGAAAGAGGAAAAAGGAGTGCAAATTTAAACCCTCCCGAGAACTTGTGGGAGGAGCCCCGATCAACTCTTTAAATTCAATAGTTTATTAACATTATCCGTTTCATTTCCGAGAATTGTTGGTAAATCTGCAGCCAGACCAATTTGTCGTCGTATACTCGAGTATCTTCTGCAATCAGTTAGTAGGTGAGGCACTGTCAGAGAACAGCTACACACCTCACAAACGGGTTCATCATCAAGTAGTAAGATATGCCTACGAGTGAGAGTATAATGCGCAAGCGGGTCAGCAGGACCTCGTCACGCCGAGCTGGCCTGCTGAACTGCTTCATGACTTTACAGAGGATTGGATAAGTCGGAGCTTATTCCTTTCAACAGCTAACACCTTATTGTTCCATGCACGCAACTTCTTCGATGAATCTTATAAAATCAATCTACTTATCTGTACGTGCCTCCAGCAGAATTTCTCCGTTCCGCTGCCGCACCACAGACTGCAACTTTCCCATTACGTCGTCAATAGATTTTGCGAGACGAACCGCACTTAGACTTAAAAGTCTTTCCTTCCTCAATGCAACTCATAACAAGGAAGCGAGGCTTGGTCGGCCAGTCGCTTTCCTTGCAAAAAAAATACTGTTCAAGTTGACAGTTCCTGACACTAATCGCCTCTTCCTAGAGGAAGGGGGCAGGTTGTGGGGCATTAGTTTCCATGCGTACGGATATAGAATTTCATCCCTGTATTCCCCACCCACCACGGAGTCCAACAAGGGGACACCCTACTGGGGCGCCAGGGTTAACACGGGGATAAAGCGGGGACACGCAGGGTTCTTTAAGCAGGGTTGCTCCAACGCCGCCGACCAGCGGGAAGGACCCCCTGCGCACCCCCTCTCGCTCCGGAATTCAGTCGAAGACCTAGTCCGAGCCGATTGGTCGAGGGTGGTTAGCCCCGGATCGCCCGTCTAGAAGAGGCCGAGGCCAAAGCGAGCGTATTGGGGCGCATCTAAAAATGCACGCAGAATTTCCTCAACTTACCAGAACACCCATTCCCTCCGACACAGGTCGCCATGCACGGCAAACATGGGTGAACGTACAGCACACAGAGAAGGCTAGTAAAGAAAATAAAAGCAATAAAATGAAAACTAGAAATATATAGCAAAGGGCAGTAAAAGAAGAGAAATAATTGAGAGCCTTCTCTGAATCCCACCGTCCGGACGTGGACTGATTCACTTCGACGGCTTGCTCCCTGTACGCTCATAGTAATTTAAAGTCAAATAATTCAAAATTTTGCGCCGCAAGGCTATGAAAATTCCTCGCCACTAGTTAGAGAATGGTTGAAAAAAATTGGGGATACTTGAACCTAGTCGCTCTGGCGGATATAATACCTTAAATGTGAAATTTAGAAAAAACATTTTTCCACCGTACAGTCCTATCCTTCCACAATATATGTGGTTGGAGAGTAAGAAAGAATCAGTAGTTCCTGGAAATTAAATTCATTAGACTGTTAGGAATGAAAGGAGATTGTTCACGCAGGCCATTTCAAAGAGGTGGTTGTATTTTAACTACCAAGTCTGCACATAGCATACAAAGACAACTTTCTCTAACTTATTTCACCGTTGACTTTTAAAAGGAAAGTTATCTCTAATACGGAATTTGCAAGTAAGGGAGTTCAATTCTTTACCCAGCTACGAACAGATCTACGAATGAGAAGCACGAACATTGTTCATAGGAACATCTACGAAAACAAGATACTCAATTTCCACGGTAAGTTCACGACAAAAAATATTGTTTAGTTGACCATTCTGACAGTTAGTCGAGTTCTTGGGCGCGCCATGCAGGTGGAGAAGCGTCGTGCAAAAACGGCTCTCCCTTCTCCAAACCACCGTGGCTGAGGCGTGAGTGGCCACGATTCGCCGCCATTTGGATTTCTCTTCAAAAACCTCCGAACAATTCAAATGCATTCTTCTCAAATAGTCGAACGACAAGAAGTACACCCGGGATCGCGAGTACGTGAATTGCGTGAAATCAAATACTTGCGATATTGGCAATAAAAGTAAATTGAGTTAATAATACAGTTAAAGCGACTTTCATAAGTTATTTGCTCATTTAACTTTGTATTGGTATTAGAATAAAGTTAATATCCAGCTGATAAACAACCACTCGAGGATTGTTTTGAACTTTCAGGCATAATTATCGTAATTCATAAACAATTTGCTAATCATTGTCTCTATTGTAGAGATAAATGTAAGAAATGTTTGATTTCACGATCATCAGTTACAATATCGTCAACACATGTTGCATCATTCGCATGATGAAGTAGCCATCGCAATACAAGCCAGGAGCCTTTGACTCGGAGAAATTTAGGGGTATGGAATTAAGTTGGAACGAATTTTTAACCTCACAGATATTTACCATTACTTCAATATTTTTAGCAGAAATTTATTTGAAAATGCTTCACTAACCTTGGTATCATAAACTTTGTACATTCTCCATGTAAATATAAAGATAAACCATTAATGTATTGAGCAAGGTTTACCAAGGTAAGTTTTGAAATTGCTACGACCAAAATTCCAATTGGGATATTTTGTGCAAGTCGATTCGAGTTCCAATCACAATTTTTCTAGCATACGTTTATTGCAATAAATATGAAATTTGTCGCACATTTCAATCCTACACATTTTCTGTCATACATTGCAATATGAAAACATTTTCCTACAATACTGAATATCAAAAACACTTTAAAAAAATGCTGTTTAATTTTTCCATCTAGAAATCATACAAATTTGTTGATGATAATCAAAATATCGCGAAATAAATAAATATGACCCATTAGTTTTATTCCTTGGGCAACATTTTGGCAAACCCCATCCCGTGCCGGACCGATCGAAAAGGAGAGTGGAAACGGCCCTCGGGCTAAGATAAGTGGACAACGCTGCTGTAGAGAAATGAGCTTCTTTATAATTGGAAACTCATGGAGACTTAAGACGGTTCGAACTATACGATGATAATTTGTTTTCATTCATTTTAGCCAACTTTTAGGATATTCCGATTAACTTGGGAATATTTCCTATGGAATCGAGTATTTATACCTACATTTCGTATTGTCCCAAATTTGCTTGGACAAGATTCCCACTTCTCACAAGTGTACAAATATTTTTGTCAACATACTACACGCTCAGAACTTGCGTACACATACATGCGTCACATAAGCAGGCACACATTTGGATAATCAATACTAGTTACATTTAATACTATGTGTCCATATATTTGCCAATCTCAATTTTAATTTTAATTCGTTTCTCCGAGGTTGTCGCTCCTACTTTTAAACAATTGTCGGTATTTCTTTCCTCAGTATAGCATGCATCAATAAAGGAGAGAAGCGTTATTCACTACATGGGTTCTTGGATGGTCAGTCCTTAAGTTGGATGTCTCCTCGCTTTCCGGTCTCTCTTCTTTTCCATGCGACTTTCTCATCGCCCTCCTCGTCAATCTCTTTACAAAACAATTTAATTTCCCCAAAAAAAGGGAACGTTACTTTGTACCTCATAAACATTCTCAATAAAAATATCTAAATGCATGGCTACCTTACGTAAGATTATGATTTTGAGTTCCCCTCTTTGAATTTCTCTAAATGGATATGCGTGGAAGCAACAGATCTGCAGTCACCTTTTATGGTCCTTCTAGTGGATTTCACTGTTGCGACATAACTGCACGACTTGTTTCTACATCAAGTGTTTTAATTATTTATTTAATTTCTTTAGACGAGGTTCAGGCCGCGCGGTCTGCTCTTCCATCTAACCGTTGGACTTAGGAGGGGAATTGGGAAGGTGAGGTGATGGGTTGACGGGGAACTTGAGGGACCGAACCGACATTTGTCTGGAGTAGATACGGGTAATCCCAGCTGAAAACCTCACCCAATTCGGTCGAGCAGGGTCTGAACCCACGCTCTACCGCTTAGCGGGTACGTAGAAACGCAGACGCTACCACTAGACCATCGCTGTCGGTGGTTCATCATACTTCTCGCTTTATTCTCATTAAACACTCCGAAACTGTATCAAATATGGTCCGCAGTGATTCAATCACAACAACGTCAAAATCCTGATACTTTGCCCACCGATGGCGAAGCGTCTAGAAGCCCATCGTGCATCAGCGCCAGCACTCCAGAAGCCGTGCAGCGACTCCAATGATCAAGAACTCGTCCATTCTCGACCCTCTCTTGGAGTGATTAAGAAAGGAAACTTACAAAAAGCAAACGGGTTCTGTCGACGAGTTTTTCGATTAGGGACTGACACGACAGAAATAACACAGGGAAGTAAAATAAGAACGAAAGAAAACAATCATCGCTTTAATGGCTGTTTCGGAAAGAAAGAATTCTTGATGCACTCGTAGATGAAGACTAACGAGTAACGTATAATACATCTGGATAGAATCACATCACTGGCTATTCCTTAAGGTTGAAAGTAATAAATCGCGTTCTACTAATGAGAATAAAACACTTGCGATTATTACCGGAGAACAAAGTGCAGTCACAGAAAATACGATATTTACAACCTTGCCATTCTTGAAGTTAAAAAATACCTTGGCAACACAAACCAAATACTAGTAACATTCATTCAAATTAGATTTAAGAAAACATCACATGGAATATCGAAACCCAGAAATAAGTTTAAAATATTTAGAATTATTATCACGTTAGAATTTTTTAAAATCAATGAACAACGATTTCAAGCGAAAGAAAAATCAAAATATTTTTGATATATGTTGCCACCGTACAATTAGCAATACACAGTTTTTATTTGTAGGTTTATTAATGTTCATTGGTTATCCCTTTCTGTGGTGAAGGTATTATAAACAAGGTGCTGCAACACTTCAAAATATGAAATGGTCACACGTTTTCGCCGACGACGGTATGTAAACGTCATATTCGGTAATTCCTTGTCCAACCTACATCGCCAGAGCATCACCCTCCACCGAACAGGTAGACAAGTTAAAGTGTCCCTGGGTTCATATACGACAACCCTTAAGAAATAACTGGGCGTACCATTAAACCTATTTCTCTATCACACACTGAAAACCATTTAAACTAGTCAATGATTGGCTTAATAAAATCTTCCCCCAATAAGAGATGAATACAAGATAATAGCGACGCGAGTTGCCGACAGCAGAAACCACATTCAAAAGCACCTCCCGGTATCCTGCACCCAACTTGTCATCTCATCCCCTATCAGAGGCCTCACTATTAGTCGGCTCAAACACGCAAAAATTGTTCGACGAGCTTCGGCCGTCTCAATACATTACATCTTTCTCGTACGCATTTACAGAAAGACTACTTATTCGAAACGGTGGGTAATAATATGGGTAACAATTTATTGAATCGCAAATTCTATCTACACGCAAATAGAGACAAGTAAATCGCCAAAAAATGAATCGAATATTTCGTCATAATCGAGTAAATCCGCGAAACGATTTATACCTTTTACCTCACTCTTCAATAATGAGGCAGGTCTGTTAAACTGGGTCATCTCGGATGCATTCAGACGCTTAACTATACAATACAAGTACTAATAGGCGATTTCTTTCAGTAAAATGGCATTCCACTATTACCTTCTTCCGTGGATGGTCACCTTGAGACAACTCGACCGCTGGGAAGATTCACTGGCAGCGTGGGACACGAGTGAGCGACCTTGACCCTCAGAACCGCCCCGCCCCCTCCCCCGCCACGGAAGGCGGAACCTCAACGCAACGGAAACACCAGACGCAACCTCCAAAAGCAGAGTGATGCAAATAGTTAAAATTTAAAAATAACTAGCAACCAATAGGAAAGGGCTCACGTAATTGACATCAGCGCCCGGCCCTCGTGACGTCACGAAACAGTCGCTAATGAGGATGAGCTATCTTCGCGCGGCGCGGCCCAGACAAGGCACGCACGCACACACGCACGCACGCACGCACGCACACAGCTGTCTGCGAACATGTGCGCCCCAGATGAAAAAAAATTATAGCAATATCGCACCATACACGAATGAACAGCAATTACGATGAAAGCAAGTGAAACTTACTGACATTAATAGACAATGAATACTTACAGGATTACGAGCAACTGAAGACATTTTCAGGAAAAATATTTACTGCAGCAAAAATAGTACTGTATACTGATCACATGAACAGGAAAAGTATGGCTACCGAGAGAAACTGTTCTATAATAAGCGATGTAATACTTCAGAAACGGTAGAGTATATTTTTAACCCGTTCGGTGTCATTTAAGGATAGTAAAAATATCTTAGAAGTATTCTGAAGGCCACCGCCTGATTAGAAGCTCCGTTTTACATGTGCTGTTTACTCTTTACAGTGAAAAATATGCATTTTTGACATTAAAATATATTTCTTCGGGACGCTTGTGGGAAAAAATCTGGACTCTGCTACTATCGTGGCTAAAACGAATCTGATATATCAAATTCCCTATTTCATGTAATCCCATCTTTGCATATGCATTTTGTTGCTTAATTAGAAAACACAGAATAATTATTACCATTTCATCCTCCTAATACTAGAGAAATTATGTGACTTTGTTCACCTTTTCAGGGTTTTTGATTGCATTTGCAGCAACCTTCGTCCTGTTCAAAGTGACTGCCCTTTTGGTGAACACTAAACATCTACACTCTTCGTGAAAACTATCGTAAAACGAATTTTTGAATGGTTAGCTTGGGATTTCTTTGAGAATGCTTGATAACTAGCATTGTTTTGGTTTATTAATTTATTTATAGGGTAATAATTACACAAGTTCAGAGTATATTAATTGATTCCATAAAAACTAGAACATAACATGAGTATAAAAGGAGCAATGCAGTACTCTGCTTGTTACTTTCTTGGAACTAACTGTAACGCATCGCACTGGGCCTCAAGATCCAAGGGTCACGAGAGGGAGCAGTAGCAGGTAAAAGAACTGAAACATTTAAAATGGTATGAACAAGAAGCAACAGTGAGTGCGCCAGCAAAAGTCTGTCACCAGATGTTTGCGTAATGATTTCTATTAATACAAAATATTCAATATTTAATGGACACTGACAGATCTGACAATCGTGCAGCAGTTGTTACGTGACCAACAGAATACTTAGACAGAGGTAGAAAACGTAAGGGGGTCTAGACGAAATATTTCCGTATAGATTTAACCAACAAGGTTTTTCAATAAACGTCTGAAGAGGATCTAATGGTATTCTCTGGAACATATCACTTAATGTACTGTACTAGAAAGAAACCTCGCAAATTCTTAAATTCCTCGCAAAAACTTATACAAATAAGAGCAGAGAACGAACCACCTACAGCAATGGATTTCGGCGTCAATGCTGTGACTGCAAACACCATACAATTACATCTTTCAGATGCAATTTACTCTTACACTGTCCACACGTATCCAGACAATTTCAACTTGGAGAAAATACTCGTTAAAAAGATAAATAATTAAACCCCAAATGTGTCGGAAATATAGTTCACTTTGTGGGAAGATTTTAGTTTTATTTTTACATCAATTGTCGTTATGAATATTTTACTACGTATTTAAGATGTTTACCTATTTGCGAGGTGTGACGCATGAATAACTACCGCCTTGGTTTTCCTTACTACGCATCTTTCAATTAATCCAAGCGAATCCGTAAATAATACTTCACTATTAGCCAATAAAAAAAAAGAACACTGTCCTTTCTCGATTACAATTCACAACATAGTATTTTGAATCGCTAGTACAACTTTGAGGTACAGAATCAACATTGGTTAGAGTGGGTGAGGAGCATCTCCACGGAAAACCTCGCCCACTTCGGTCGAGCGGAGGATCGAACCCGCGATCTCCCACTCAACAATCGAAGACGCTACGCCCCTGCTGCCGGTAAAATTTAGAGGTTGAAGATGTTATTTAGAGACACTCATACAAAAATAGGAAAATGTGAGGTACACATATGGACGTATGTGAGCTCTTTCCGATTTTGGATCGTGAGAGTGGCATCTCACACCTGCCGGACGGTTTTGTTAATTCCAAGAATTTACTTCTTGAAACAAGAGTTCTATCTATAACAGTTATAGATTCACTTAGAGTCTGAATGGAAATTATTTGTAGAACAAGAATGATAGCATATATAACTATGTAATTATAATCAATTTTGAGCGAAAACAATTATTTGAAGCCTTCATGGCAAGGAACTCGTGAAACTCGTTTTCTCTTCTTTAATATATAATACTCAAGAGATGGGAGAAACTGTTCTAATTAATACAAACAAAAACCCATGAAAGGCATTAATTGATCTGGGATTCGGAGAATTTTCCAACGACTGATCAGAGTCGCAACTTTTTCGCTCTGAACGAACACAACTTTTTCACCATTTGTAGCCTCCACAGAAAGCACATCTCTCGTCTTGATAGTGTCCAAGAAGACTTCGTTTCTTTGAGGCCTAGTGCTTTTTGTGGTCTGAAACCGACCTAAACGCAGCCTTTGTTGTGACAACAGCCCTGATTGTGAGGACGCGGCAACACTGGCGTAGCTTGAGCTGCATCGCGGCGGCCGAGGGTTAGGGTGGCAAACAGCTGGTCCTGCTCTTCCCCGGGCCCTCCGCAGCGCCCGCCGCCATCTCACGCTCACACGACCGCGCCGGAGTTGAGCCGAACGCCCATTCCTGACCTCGTGGGGAAGGTTTCCTTCGAGAATTGGTTTATTACAACAAAGAGTAACAAAAGCGCAAATAACTTGATAGGCGTACATTGATGGGCTACTACAATCCTGGGTATGTATGTTCTAACCGTATCTTTTTCCCCAGACGTCTCACGGGCGAAATAAACAAACACACAAAACCAGAAAAATGTTACGCTGAGATATGTCATAAAAGAAACTTTTCCACACAGATAAAGTAATGCTCCGATTTTGGCTGCATTTAATAAAAAGTCACGGCGGGAACAGAAAGGACAGGATTGTAGCTTGCTATCGACATGGAGCGTGTAAGGAGGGATGAGAGAGGGGGAGCTATGGTACGGATGAGGGCCGGTTCGTCCGGTTTACCGACAACTTGGTCCAAATTAAAACTCAAATTAAATGTAAACCATCGATCTTTCAAAATTCTCTTGTTTAGTGTCTCCGAATGCCCACGTTTACTTCTAGCTACGTTCTACGGCGGTATACCGACGAGACTAGGAAAAACGAACGTTTGAAGACGCAGTATTACTTTGTATTACAACACACAAAATGATAATATTCAAAAGATTCTCGTACTTTTCAGATAACTTCCAGAACACAATTTCCTCCACTTGTTTCCCCTATTACGAAATTCTTAACAGGCATCTTTCCAGTCTCTAGAAAACCAAAGCATTTCCACAGATACTAACTCCTAGGAAAATGTACGATACATTACTTTATTCCTTATTCGACGGTGGACATGTAAAACTACTCACTGAATACGTGGAATTTTACAAAGAATTTTCCAACTTTCTCGCATGTTCTTCATAACGCCAGAGCAGCGACGTTCTGCGCAACGTACACAAAATTAGTAATTTCGAACTTAAAAAATAGGTAACCTTAAAGAAAACATTTTGAAAGCAAGACAACAGTTCGTAAGTGAAACCGCGTTATTAAAATGACAAAATTCGAACTCAATATGTTGAGCGAATTGTATGATGCTAACCAAAAGGAATACATAATCCCAACGAGAGGCAGGAAACGGAAGTGCGACGTTGCCAGAAGTCGCCGCAAGCGCCTCTCGCATTGTGAGTGCTCTCCGAGTCAAGTAAGCAACTATCTCATACTAAACACGGCCAAGGAAACATGCTTTTTAATGAAATGGGATATACATTTCCACGTATTACCACTTCTGCTTGCATTCCTTGAAGATAATAAAGTCCACAGAAAGCACCCAAAATACGACTTTTCCGTCAACAAAGTCATTCTAAATGAAACCTAGTAAATAAATTGTCTACTTCGAACACTTCATTAGAAAAGTGAATAACACACACATGTCTTCGAAATGGTTCAAGAAACGCTAATTATAATTTAATTAATCTAAACCAAATAAAACAAGAAACCAATAAAACTCGTTAAAATACAGTTTCTTATCGTTTTCGCGAAGAAAACTTTTTAATTAAATTATTTCCGGAGGTTTTGAAACAAAATAGACCAGAGATGATCACAGACTCAATCGCAAGAGGAGTTCGAAAAATTGTCCTTTTTGAGAATGTAGAACATATACAGTAGAACTCTTAACTGAAGTGGTCAAACAGACTGTCTGGCCGGTTAATCCGAGGTTCTCGTGAAAAACATTTTCATTTAAAAAGAGCCCACATTTCATCAGGTTATCACGAATAAATGAGACATCAAAGCAACTCATTTTATTGTACTGCATGTATGCACATACATACATACATAATCTAACATGAAAAAATTAATTCGTAGAGAAATTGACTCGGAAGCAAGAGGGAAATCAAACCGGCAAACTCAGTCCTCCTTCCCCGTTCTGCCTGCCGCAATACAACCACATTTCACACCTAACGTCGTGGCACCCCTTTTACTTTCCAGCAAAGGTCTATCAAACAATATTTGAGTCACTACCATTCAGGTATAATACGCTGAAAGAGAGCTGTTCCACGGGATAGGCCAGTTAATCCGAGGCCGGTTAAGAGGGGTTCAACCGTATGGGTCATTGTAACTGCAACATGCAATTCAATTAAAATTTATTTATTCTGATATACGTAGTGCCTGATTGAATTATAATGATGTATCTAAAAGAACAACGTATGCGACTGTGAGACATTTAGATTTAAAATAGCGAGTTCGCAAAAGTATTTTAGTTCTCAATATAGGTACGGACAGGTTTAAGAAAAACATCCAGCTACGAAACAAAAGCAACTGGGCATTATTATTAAATGCTCTTCCAGATTATTTATACGGGTGTTAGATGACTTATTCTTGCCATCTTCACCCTTCCTTCGTTATACAAATAATGAGGAAGAATCAAAATCCAAAGTAATCTTAACCAATAGTTCTCCGTCCCCGTTTTATCCGACCCCCAAAAAGTTGATACACACAGATTCTCCAAGCAAGCCGAAAAACTTTGAACAGACACTGAGCAACAAGAAAACAATGACTACAGTTTTTGGGAAACAAAAAAAAGTGTTGTTGGTGGACTTTATGCAGCAGGGAACAACAATTGAATGGGCTCTAATGACCTTGTTGTTGACGAGCCCTTAAAGCCCCACCAAAACAAACAAAAACCACAACAACAACAATTGAATGCGTGGTTGGGCGGACAACGCTTCGCCGCCAACGACGAACTTCAGGATACTGTCAAGACGCATCTCTCCTCACTGGCGGCTAACTTCTTTGATGAAGGTATCAAGAAGCTGGTGTCATGATATGACAAATGCCTCAACAGTTTTGTCGATTATGTTGAAAAATAAGTAAGACCAAGCAGTACTTTTGGTAATAAAATTATTATGTTATATAAATGTCATTTTTATAGCCAATTCGAGGTTGAAAAAAACCGCCCTCGTACATTCCTCGTTTTCAAAGGAAAATGGGTCAATTACATGCAAACCATTTCCTAACGTGTCTCGAGTAAACCCGGCGAATCTCAAATAATATTTTTATTAGTCCCATTCATATCAACAAAATTGTCATCTGACGGGAAACGAGATGTCTGACGTTCTGTTTTCCTAGTGTAAAGCCAAACTGAAGTCCATTGCAACGACAAAGCAGACACTTCCAGCGAACTAAACAGACGACTTTGTTTGAAACAAAATACAAGCTCCCACAATTTAAATAACATGAATTTAATTTCAAATGAAACGTGGAAACTAGGTGGAAAGGTATAAAAACATAAAAGCAACATCCATAAGTCGATAAACTAGTAGAACTATATACAAAATCCCCAATACGTAAACAACAAGCAATACATAACATAAAAACAAATAATATTCAATAAATTAATCCATTTCAAAAATACTTATGGAAACATAAGAAATAACTAAATTAATTAAAAAATATGTATCAGAAAACGAACGATCATTGAAACAACCGAGGTCTGACCCAACAAACTACAAGCGTTTTCTAAGTACGAGTGTGAGCTCTACAACTATTGTGTTGCAGGAGCATCTTCCTTTGTTTGGTCCAAACTTCGACGGGTGGGGCATATCCGAAGCAAAAAAGAAAACAATAGCCAGCGTTTCGGGGCCATCCAGCACGCCAGCTCCCAGAGGAGTCCGTTCCTCTCCATACAGAAGCAGGCAATCGGAGAAGTCAAGGAGTGCCGCTGGGCGAAGACGTTGCCACGTCTCACAAGCTCTCCAGCACTTGCACCACACATCTACGTTTATCCATCCGTCTAGGGGTTTGGTAAAACCAAATATTCGAAATGAGAATGGCGTACCCTTAGATTTTCCGGATAGATGGAATTCGGAATGAAGCATTCCATTGAAAGAATTGTAAAATTCTGTTTTCTGAATTTTACTGAATATACAGGTCACACAATCGTAAACATAGGTACCTATAATTAGTTGACATCAGCGGGACAGGAATTAAATTTGAACTTCCTTTCGCTTTCACTTAGTCTTCTTTCAGTTAAAATGCGTGGCTGGAAAGGTTCGTAGCTACGCAATGATGTTATAAAGAAAGTTTATTACATATAAAATTTGTTATATTTCCATGTCTATTGCCTCTAGATATCCCTCACTTCTCGCAGACTGATATACTGCATAGACCATTACAGTATACGCCGAGAATTGTTATTCTATCTTGGATTACTAGAATTCACCTAGACTATAGTGTCGCGCTTTTCTACAGAATATAAGGAATCATAATTCTTAAAAATTACTTCATGGGAGAAGAAAACGTAGAAAATCTCTCAGTAAGATCGTCCTTCAAGGTTATTTCAAATGCCATCTCTATTATACTCTAATTTGTGAATGTTCTTTAGGAAAGAATATTCCTCAACGGGAATATATTTAATTTGTTGAAGATTGCATCTTCATCGGACCGCTATATTCATTTTATCAATACATCTCCACCAGGCGACAAAATAAAGTCAAATTGGTCCTACGGAAACTAGCACGTCGGAATAGCACAGGATTATCGCTCGCACAATTTGTAAATAAGCGCTATATTTTTCTTCAATTACTTGACTAATAACTGTGGGACTCCTAGTCAAATTATTACACGGCTTACATAGCGATGTGACCTTGAAATCTGTATTACTAAATGTTCAGCATTAATTTAATAATGACATCCTCCGATGTTTGATGTCTTCGTGTATCGAACCAGGTCAGAGAGAGGGGACATCAGCTACACCACACTATGATCAAAGAAGTCCAAGGGGTTCCTTAACTTTTATTATTTTAACACTTATTAAACTCATGTTATTTTATTTTATATCTTTGCAAAAGTTTTACGAAATTTCCATGGTTTCATTTTCGCTTCAGTAACAGACCTTAACACTGTATCTCTACGAATAATCTAAGGGATACCAATGTCAAGCAAAGCCAATACAAAAGTCAGTGTAAAACCACGGCAATGTCACGCCAAGCTAATGACAGGCCTATAACGAGCGATTTCCCGCCAATGTCAATCAAAGACAGTCAAGCTCATACCAAGCTAATGCAATGCCATAACCCGCAAATATCAATCCCATGTCAAGCCACAACAATACGAGACCAATCCATTGCTAACTCGGTACCAAACTAAACCAATACAAACCCAACGTAAAGTCAATGACAATTCAAGCAAGTAATATCAATGTCCAGCCAAGCCTATACAGTTTAATTACTACAAAAATGAAAAAAGAGAAAAACATAAAAATATCTTTAAATAAGAAATTTGTACTAATGCTCAGTTTAGTTACAACTATTCAATGGTACTCATCAGTCTATCTTAATTGCAATCAATCCAAGTAAGTCTGTGTTGATTTGATTATTTAAAAATCACAAACTCAGTCATAGGACATCAGCAATTCCCAAACTTTTTTGAGTCTCGTGTACCATTACTTCCTATTTTACTAAAATAGTACCCCCAATTTATACCCTTCATTTTTACTGCATTTATTATCTCCACAACTATGTTGCACCTATACTACGTAGTAATAAGATAAGTTTCAACAATCCTAAATCAGATAAAAAGAAACTGTCTTTCTCTTTATGTAATTTAGTACAATAATATTTTCAAAGAAATAAACCATAATGAGATGATTCAGAGCAAATTTGAACTTAAGGGTAGATTTAACACAACTTTAATACAGTAAATTGTTGTTGTTCCTTTCAGAGAGAAGAGCTTCATGTGCACAAGACAATGCCATCCTCTCAACTTCTCCAATAAACACTTACAAGTTAATGAGGGACCTTATTTACGACTCATAGATATGTATATAAACATTTCTTATATAGAGGACAAGATATACTAAACCTTCAATGAATAATATTTTTATTATGTAAACTGGAATACATTGGTATGTTAGAGGAATTGACGTCAACCCAATCATACAAGAGATACATTAGTTTATTGTGGCTCAAATATGTATTTTGAATCTCTTATCAAACTCATGTTTAATAACGCATAGTTAAATCTCAAAGTTCCGTTAGAAAATAATTTGATTTCAAAATTCATCCACCTGCGCGCTACCAGTGGACTGTTTGATTATCAGTCGGCAGATGCTAAACATGGAAGCAACAGCTTTCGAAAGTAGTTTGTGTTTTAAAAAGTAAGTGGTGTGTGTGGTCTACAAATTATTAGAATAATTTATTGTAGTGACTCCACTGTGAATTCTTGAAGTAATTTATGTCGTGTTCCTATGAGTTAATGCAGGTGATTTAATCAGCAGATTTTAAGTTAACCTTAGACATAAGGGGAACAAGATACAATGGGATTAAGGTACCTATAATTATTTCAAAAATTTCAATGAAAGGTTATTTGTGGAACGTTACCTTTAAGGTTTATTAAATAAGAGATTCAAAATACATATTTGAGTCACAATATACTTCTGCATCTCTTGTATGATAGGGTTGACATCAATTCCTCTAACATGTCCTACTCCAAAACTATTTGTTAAGTGTGTGGCTGACCTAAATTGTATTTTCTTTTATATTTGTAATTCCGCTGCAAGTTATTGAATTACTTATGTGCGATAATATGAAGATAAATGTGTAGTTTTCTTATTACACAAGTCAGACTAGAGTCAAGATGACAAAATTACTTCATTACACCAGTATTGAGAATTGGATTGAAACATCTTTTAAAACTTTGAGAAAAGTAAATCTTTCATGCCATCTGAGCTATTTCAGTTTCATCCAGAAATTGATATACATTTTATCTTTTAGTTTTTTAGTAAGCCTCTTTTCCATTTAGCTTACCAATGTATTCCACTTCACGAAATACTCATTATTATTCATTTAATTTTTAGTATATCTTGTTTATATACATATCTAAGAGTCATAAAAAAGGTCCCTCATTAACTTTTTTGTGCTTGTTGGAGAAGTACTTGTTGAGATAATGGTTTTGTCTTGTGCACATGAAGCTCTTCTCTCTGAAAGGAACAACAACAATTTATCATAGGAGCAATTAATTTTTCAAGGTTCGTGTCTTTTACGTGACTCCTGAGTATTCCAGCTCACAGTGGTTCACATATTTCAGCAAGATAAGAGTTTTCACTCCCAAGAATCATACTATTAGCCCCAGTATTTGTAAGAATTTATGTTTATATAACTTTAAGACAACAAGAAACTGAATTAAAAAATATTGAACATGAAATTTAATGGGGGCTTAAAGTCAATCTCGGATAGATCTTACAGCGTGTTCAATGATAGGTTTGTTGATATGGATCGTCTGGTGATCCTTCACAAAATTCAAGAAAATCACTTGCTCTGAACTATTTATTTATAGTTAAATACAATTGTTTCACCAATACTACACCGCTTCTGTAGTTAATAAAATTTAATAAACAGGTTATGTAACATACACTCCCTCTAGGAAAAGAAGACCATAGATTTATTAAACATTATTATAGAACAATGAACGAATGCAACAAAAAACAAAATAAGAAACAGAAATGATATAGAACAAGAAATACGTTTCATATAAACATACACTTTACATTCTAAATATAAAGTGTGATGCACTTCAACACTATGAAACAGTTTCCTAATAACAACCACTGAACTTGTCAGATACAAGTCAACATACAACCTAATGGCAATCAGTTGTAAAATATTTTCACACATACACAAAATAGGAAAAATAATCTAAACTATTGATTAATCTAACAACACAATTAGACTTGTACCTGTCCCTACATAGAATAGGTTCAAAATCCTTTACCAAATCCCTGCCAGACCTCCCCTTCTTCCTAATCCTTCAACCCAAATGGTGCATCAACATAACACTAAAACACACTCTGGAGAAACTAACAAAAAACAAGGAAACCTTAAAAATCTTGCTCCAAAGCACCAGGCAAACATGACACTCTCAGTCCTCAAAAGTTTTAATCCCAGGAGATAGTCATTGTAGGAACATGTCCTCCAAACAGAGAGTTATTCCCACATAAGTTCTCAGTCAATGGGATTCTTAAGCCCAATGACAGGATGACTGATGTGATTTCCGGACTTCCCACCGATTTTATACCACGGGACACTAGTAATTATTGGAGGGCAGAACGACATTAATCTGGCTGGACTCTTTGAACCCAAGAAACATGTAACAACCATTCTGAAGGCCACCAAAACACCAATGTAATTATGATCATTCTACCCCCATGGCATAACAACACTTTCGTAAACAACAAAATTAAATTTGCTAACAGGGAACGAAAACAACACCTGAGAAAAACTAATAAAACTTATTGATCTTGACAATCTCTCAGCACATTTACTAGACATGGTCTCCACCTGAACCAATGTGGTAAACACTCTCTTGTTATGCTTATTACATCTACGGTCCTGAATTCACACAATTCTTCACCAGATACCTCCATTCCTGCTCCCACAAAACCAACCATTATCTCCTTTCAAAGCACCACTTACACCCAATCCTCCTCCAACTCCCTATTCCTACTTGCTTACCAACTACTTTGCCTGTTTCACACACACCCAGTCCTCTCACTTCTCCTACTCACCCTCTCCCCATCTCTTATCCCTCACCTCATCACACCTTCCTATGCTTCTGCGGTGTCCTGCCAATCCCTGTCACACAAACCCCGACTCAGAACACCAGCTTCTCGCATCACTTCCTATAACCTATGCTGTGCCCCCAAATCCAACAAGCCCATGGACTTATAACATTCTCTTACTTCTGCACCTGACTTGACAAGCAACAAAACACTATCTATTCTACACCAAAACATAAGATCATTAAAACCAAATAAATTTTCTCGAGGCATACAGCTAGATACAACATTAAGGCAAATATCAGTGTTATGGTTCACTGGACACTGGCTGTCAGACACTCAAATTAACATCACATCATTACTATCTAGCAGGATTTTATTGCTGTAAAATAGATAAACATGGCAAAACAAGCATCATGCATATGAAGGTTTGTGTATTTACAAAAAACTTAACATGAAATCCAGGCAAAGCACAGATTTAAACTACTTATTAAATGACTCAGACTTTGAGGGTACTATAGTTGAAATCCTCTATTTAAAGGTATTTATTTTAAACATTTATAGAGCACCTGATGGAAATTTTGAAACCTTCAGAAAAAAAATATTCTTAACAAACTGACAAAACACAAGAAACGTTCTATCATTATTTACAAGGATCTGAAAATTGACTTTTTACAAACAACATTGAACATGAACGAGAATATTTCATTCATCTTATGAAATCATTTAATTTGGAAACCATAATAAACGAACCCACAAGAATAACAAAAAGAAATCGAGCAATAATTGACCAAATGCTAATTGACAGGAGCAAACACATTTATCTTGCCTCAACATATGATATGGGACTAAGTGACCACAACACACAGATTCTCTCACTCAAAACTGAAACTAACTCCCAAAAGCCCCCCATCGTAACTAACAGAAGAATATTTAACACCACAAATTTAAATACACTTCTAAATAATGAAACGTAGACTCAGGTTTATNAGTACAACATATTCTTCAACCAGTTATCTAATTATTTTAACATATGCCCCACATGTAAGCAGCAAAAACAAAAACTACAAAGCAAAACACATTTGCTGACTATAAGTATTAAAACATCATGTGAACAGAAGAGAAGACTCCATATGTTCACTAAACAACCATCATGTCCCGTTCAACTCAAAACACTACAACAATACACAATAGTTCTTAAGAAAGTAATAATTAAAGCCAAACAGATGACAAGTGACAAATACATAGAGAAAGCTACCAAACAAATGAAAGCTATGTGCCATATTGTTAAGCAAACCACTATACCAGTCACCCAGAAACAACAACACACTGAATTGATGCAAGACAATAACAAACTAGTTGACCTCACAACAGTTGTTAATACACTCAACTAGCATTTCATAGGCAAAGCCAACCAACTATAAAATAATCATAACACAACCACACTACAGGCTCTGCCACAACCAAGTGATATTCATGCAGCATCAACAAAGTGTATCAGGGAAACTAATGAGGAAGAAGTCCTACAAATAATTAGTAACATAAAAAAACTTCCTATAGGCCTATATCACTTCTCACAGGTTTCTCAAAAATACTGTAAAAACTACTTAATAACAGATTTAAAAGCTTCTTAACACATAACAAAATTATTAGACTCCCAACATGGATTTAGAGAAAAAAGATCTAGTGAAACAGATCTATTTGCTTTTCTCAATGAAATTTTGATTGTACTAGAGCAGAAAGAAATCCCTGTTGGATCATACTTAGATCTCACAAAAACTTTCGATATAATTAATCATGAAATCCTCCTCAGTAAACTAGAAAATTATGGAATTTGGGGAATGGGTTGCAACTGGCTAAAGTCATATTTATCTGAAAGACAGCAAATAGTTCAAGAATCCTACCAACATGAAAATCAAATAAAATATCACTGATCTCCGCTCATGCATGTCACTCACAAAATTCCTCAGGGATCTACTTTGGGAACCATACATTTCTTCTATATATCAATGACATCCCATCCAACATCAAAAACCACAAAATTGTACTTTTTACTGATGACTCAAAAATATTATGCTGCCGAAAACTTACTTAACACTACCAAATCCACTATTGTCACCCCAATCCAATGGATTCAACAAAATAAACTTATAATAAACATTGACAAAACTTGCATAGTTTCATTCCATATTATGGAATGAGCAGACTAAGCAGCAAACACCTAACATCGAATTTAATGGTAACCACCTCATCTTTACACAAACAACACTATCTGAGATTTAACTATACAAGATAGCATGCAATGGAACTGTCACCTTGAAACACTGAACAGCAAATTGCACAACCGATACCCTATGAACAATACACTATACAAATGTCCATTCCATTCCAAAATATGGAATAATATCAACCACAGATAACATCCACTCTTAGCTATATAATGTGTTACCCCTAAACCCAAAAAACATTAATACACTGAACCCATTCAAAACAAAATTCAAACAATTCTTCCAACAGAAACGACTAGTGTACAAGAATTCCTCAACAACAATAACTAATGTATGACATACAATCTGTTGCAGGTAATCATTAGAACAAAGGTGCAGAAGGTGACCCATGATGCAGGAAAAGATCGAACAGCATTAAATTACAGTTTTAGCATATATATAGACCTTGACGTAAATTAATAAAATAAAAGTAAAATAATAGAATTCCTACCATGGATATCTAATAATCCAACCCTAAATAAATATTAATATTCTGTAATAGAAGAAAATAATTGTATCTTTAGGCTAACTTCTACATAGATTAAGTTAAATTAATATTATTAAATGTATTAAAATTACTATATTGTTGTTATTCTTACATGTAAAGTTCATTGTTATTGCAAATATTGGTAGTATTATGACTCACCATACATCATTGTGATGATCTACATGGTAAAATAAATTATTATTAAATCAATACACTTGCATAAACTATCACTTCCTGATCAACACAACCAGTTTAGATTCAGCATAAAATATATGAGTGAAATACTTATTGTACACAAAGAACATTCTGACAC
Organism: Laupala kohalensis; assembly: GCA_002313205.1. Classification (NCBI taxonomy): domain Eukaryota; kingdom Metazoa; phylum Arthropoda; class Insecta; order Orthoptera; family Trigonidiidae; genus Laupala; species Laupala kohalensis. The sequence continues at coordinate 789,402 of NNCF01129598.1, forward strand.
AATTTCATTTTTCACATAATTTTATTTATATGTCATGGACAGAAAAAGAAAAGTTACTGCCTTCCTTCATCAATGAAATAAAATGTTAGGTCTGGAAGTAATGAAGTAAAGTAAATCCATTATGAATTAATAATAATTAAAAACATATCATTAGAATGTCACATAGTTATTTTATCGAAACAATAAGTTGTCGAACAACATTTTAAACATGCCAAAATTTTCCGCCCTCAGGCACTCAAACCTGGCATAAGGGCTTAATCCATATATGTTCAAGGGGTCATTAACAACCCACTTCAGACTTCCTCTGATATATTTCTTTTTCTTATATTTCACCAATTGTAACCGTAATTCAGTTATTACATATGTTGACAGTTGGTAGATCTGCAAGAACAGTATTTCATTCAAACATATTATAACTTTTTTTTATATAGGCCATATTGTGACAAATAGTTACCTATTAAGGTTTCATCTCACAGAATCGGAGACATGCAACAAATGCAGATTAGAAAAAGAAACATTGGAACACGTTGTTGAAGTGCAAACCGGAGAGTTCGGCAGGAGTCGCCCTTAAAGCGGCTCTTAAAAACAGCACTGACCCAATGACAAGATATCCTGAGAAAGAAAGAACATTGGGCACTGGCAGCGGCGGTATACCACGGTCATCGAGCCATCGGAGTCACCTGACTGGATGCTCGAAGAGGAAGAAGATAACTTTTTTTATTAGCATGTAAAAGTAACAATTAAGTGTCAAATATGAGGTAGATCACCAACGATGGATAGATGTGATATCAACCTGTAACATACCTTCAATATTGAAAATTTGCTAATGTTTACTTTTAATGCTAGATGCAACTCCAAATTCTGTTGAGGGCATAGTTATGACAGAATTATTATTTTGCCTTATGGCACATACTTTCATTTTCACACACGACATTCATTATTCATTATGATCATATGAGCCTGTGACTTGTTTTTGGATCCCTGATTTGTCAACTAGAAGATAAGTTACAGTCCGATCAACCTTGACAGTTCCTATAGCTAACATATCTTTAAGTCTGGAAAGAAGTTCACGGTTCAAAGAGAAGTTGTCATAGTACAAGAACCTTGTCTCAGGGTAGCTTTCTCCAAGTTATGACAAGCTTCATCACTACACTTTCTCCCAGAACAATTCATTATTCCAAACTGGCATCATTGATGTTTGTCAGTGAGGATACAATAGTCCAGTCTTCTAGATAATACCCAGGCTTTGTATCCAAATCTAACAGGTTTGTTTCTTATGTATGCATCACCACTAAACCTTAAAAACATCAATACACTGAATCCATTCAAAACAAAACTCAAACAATTCTTACAACAGAAACTCTACTACAGTGTCCAAGAATTCCTCAATGACAATAACTAATGTACGACATACAATCTGTTGCAAGTAATCATTAGAACAAAGGTGCAAATGGTGACCCATGATGTAGGAAAAGAATTAATAACATAAAATTACACCATTTAGTATAAATACAGATCCTGACATAAATTAAAAGTAAAATAATAGAACTCCTACTATAGATATCTAAAAACACTGGCCTAAATAAATATTAATATTCTGTAATAGTAGAAAATAATTGTATCTTTATGCTAACTTCGACTTAGACTAGGTTAAATTAATATTGTTAAATGTATTAAAATTATTATATTGTAGTTGTTATTATTACATGTAAAGATGGTTGTTATTGCAACTATTGTTAGTATTAAGACTCCATACTTCATTGTTATGATCTATGTGGTTCAATAAATCATTAATATTATTATTATTATTACTATTATAACAACACACAGGTAATGTTCAAATCCGATGACAGGCTTCCTAAATCTTTTATCACGTGTTATAGAAATCTGGTGGCAACATCAGGTAATACACATACGGGTTGCAATTGGAATAGCAATATTTTTATTGCAAAAATTGTATAAATACTGTATAGCAACACTAAAATATATTTTACAATTTTTCATTACTTGCTAATGACTTCTAACAGTGTTTGTTTAAACATACATTAAAATCAATTTTCTTAAATATATATGAAGTCACCTATGAGCCAAGTAGAGCCCAGAAAATTCGCTTGTAATTCAATCGTTTTTCAATACTAGAAACAACTAATTTATTACCTCAATACAGCTCTACTATAAAAATAGTGCTTTAATAAACAGAGAAAAAAGGTGCTGCTTAATGATTGCAATCTAGTAACTCATATGTCTAGAATTAAACAGCTAGGGATGAGCAAACGCCAGGATTGGAGCCTGTCACCTAAATCTTGTCTTTTCCATTTAACACATAGTGAGAAATAATAGTTGGTTAGGTTATATACATTTTATGACCTTAGTATACTTGATTAGGTGTTATAAACAAACTCACAGCTGTACCAAACAGATAAAAAAACGAATAGGGTGAGTAATATATACAAGATAATAAGGACAGAATTAATGAAATTCCTTCGTAAAACTTCCACACAAACTATCAAACTCACCTACTTCCCCTGTACACTATCTCATGCACTAATGTCACCATACTGACAGCATTCACACATGATCCAGTCCATTTGACATAATGTTAAATCAGGATTACTTACATCTAGGAACAGTGAACATGAGATTCATGTTATGCAAAGATTACCACAAGCAAATGAAGCTAACAATATGCACCAATTGGTTGTACAATGAATCATAACGCGCCATAGAATGACTATTCATAAGAATAAAATCCATTACATTAAATGTGTCATGTTCCTATACCTAAGTATCTTGTAGCTTATGGGGTATTATAACAAGGAACATAATTCAACAACACTCTATTCATCATTTTCTAGAACGCAAGTGTATAGCTACTTTGACCAAAATCAATTTCCCTGGTTCACTGGAATAGCAGAATTCTTAAAAACTGTCTTACGACCGTCTTAATAAACCTGTCCATGCCGGTTTTTCATCCAAAAGACAATGTACTCAAAGTGAACGATCAAAAGAAATTTTATTTCTTAATCTAACATAAATGTCAAGTATATTACCTTCTAGTCACTTCGCGCAGCTTCAGACGAGTTTCATCACAAACCACTATATTGATAACACAAACAAATTTTCAACACACACGCGGTAAAATAACTTGAACAGGCGCGAAAAGTACAACGACTTTTGTCCAGTGGGACCACATTTAGAACACAAAATTCTGTTACTACCTGTTACCACTTGTATAACAATTCATTCAATGCATACTATAGTGGACTTACTCTTTATCTACTCTTATCCAATTTTTGTGACAAATCTGAGAATGACTTGGTTCTCGGAAAGATAATATAAATTATTATTCGTAATACGAATTAATGTAAACATCGAAAATACATAATGCAACGAATCACAACCCAGGAATGAAACAACTAGTTCGATCAAATATATGGAATCAAAATCAAAATTAGTATAAATTGGTATCCAGTTTTTTTGATGTTTCGTGCCCCTCATAGATTGAAATACGGCCGAGGGTTCGATTCATGATATGTGATATGGGACCTCTTCATTTTTTAATTTGAATATGAAATTGCTGATTGCATTTCCTTTGAATACAGCACCAAAAATTTAATTTTTGCTTTTTAATTCAACTTTCAATTTTTAAATTCCTTTCAACTTATTTCTTCCTTGCTATCACTTTCAACTTATTTCTTCCTTGCTATCACTTTAAATTTCTTCCTTGCTATCACTTTAAATTTTTATTTTAAGTTGGTAACCCCAAAGTCTTTCCTTCCTTTGATTTTCAAAGGTTCATGATGCATTCAGAATTAATTGGTCTATCAAGGGGCTGCAGTTTCCAAAGCAACCACCCCCAACTTCTTTCACAAATACAAAATCAGACCAAAAGTCTTCAATGAAACTTTATTTTGACTATTCTTATTGTATGGCAACAATTTTTTACCATAAAAAAAATTATTTGTAAGTAATTTTTTGGCATACTCTTAAAAGTTGATGAAAAATGTTAATTAATTAACAGTAATAGTAACAATAATAATAAACTACTTATTGTTTTAAAAAAATCCAACATGCATTGTATATGTCAAGATAAAGAAATGTGCTTATATTTATATTATATAGGAATATTATTATTTCACTCATTTATACTTATGTTTTTCCTTGTACATTTCTGCATTTACTTATGTTGCTTTCTGAAAAATGTGGGGATAATCTTTGGTACACTGACTTTGTTGTTCTTTTGTCATTGCTTTGTGTTCGTACTTAGCAGTTGAGTACAAGTACTATGTAGAAAAACTCGAAAATTAAAAGTACCCAATAAAACTGCATTACCCATAAGTTTATGATTTAGAGTATACAAATTCAATAGCATTACATAACACCAAGGTTACAACCTCCTACCCTGCAGTAACCCAGTGTAAAAATATAAAAATCTCCCCACCCAACTCCCACAAACCCTTAAGATGTGATACATAGCTTATGACAGTCCCCAAAGGTATTCTTACTGACATTTTCAAGTTTTCAAGTCTTTCATGCATGTGCTGATGCTATCCAGAACAAAACATGACTACCAACTTTAAGCGCATTGGTGTAATACCTCACTTCCATGTTAAATTCATATATTAAAGAGTGGCTGATTAGACAGGTTCTGCTCATGTCATAAGAGTTACAATTAATAAATTAGAGAATTAATAAATTCATAAACAAATGCTTATTTTACTAAAATATATTATATATGAATTGAGTGTAATTATTCTTATAATACAAAAACAATTTTACACTTTTTACAAAATGAATCTTGCTATAATTTATTATACCTAAAAATGTTGTAAAAGCATTTACCTTTTATGAAAAACCTGTGAATTTCCATTTGCAAGTACTGGTAAAGGCAAAAAATAGCTTTCCATCCCTTCTAGGCATTTTCACACAATTTACATGTACGAGAGGTCTTTCTCACAACTTATATGGGTACATAATGACTGTTATACCTCAAGTTACTGATAGAGTAATTTTAACATCGAGAGCAAAATTTGTGAAATAATTCATCTGACTTTAATGTAGCCTATATTTTATGTTGCAAGGTTCTGCTACAATTGTAAAAACCTGAAGTTGATAAACCTAGTTTTCATGATCGTAGGTAATAATTATAACAAACAAGATCATGTCATTTGATGCACACACATTTTCTAATTCAATGTGCCATCAATATTTTGCTGAAGGACATTTGCACATTTCATTCAGAAGACTTGTGCATAAAGAACCGCTCCACACACAAAAAAAGAAAAACTGTGTAATGTATGATATGAGCCAAAAGGAAATGAAAACAGCTCACCTGATTGAAATTTAAGGAGGAAAAAAGTTCTTTGATTGTTCTTATTTTGTTTTTTCTTGTACCAGTATCATTATTTTTTCTAAATATTGCACCAGTAATTGTTGTTTAAGGTAAATTATTTTCATTGTCCAATATTTTAACTTCATTCTTTTGAGACTATACTTGTCATCACCAAAGATGGTGTGTTTTCCCAAGCGTGTTGTAGCTAGCAGGAAATCACATAATTGCATGTTTACAAGCAGCTTCTTAGGATGGCACACTTAAGGAGGAGGCATTATCAACAAATCATCAAACATTTGTATTCACTATCAAAATCATTCAGATGATTGTAAATAGTAAATCTGAATTCTCTTTCTAATAATATGTTTTGCATGAGACTAATTTCTGTGTACCCTGAAATTGTAGATCACTATGCATCCATTTCACGATCAGATAATGACACAAGCACTCATATTACCATCAATTATGTAAAACCTTATAATTTTGCTTTGATACATCTCATAGTTTCAATATCCCTGGTTTTAAAATGTATGTCAAGACATTTAAATAATTAACATCAACATGTCTAAGAAAATCTATATCATTATATGTAGGTCATTGTTTCTAGTGCTGTGAAAATGATACATGTGTATTTTTTTATATTTTTGTATTTTAAACATATTTCATAACATGAATTTCCAAGTAAAATTTAGAATGTAGAGTGTGTCTAATTTTTAGTTTGACTGGTGCCACTGGGAGGTAAGAATGATTCAGTTTGCTTATCTGTTTGTATATAACATTCTCTGTGATCAGAGGAAATGTTGTTTGTCACATTCACAGATTTAATTTGCATTATGATTGTTTGCATTGTTGCCAGAATCCTTTTCCTTGTGAAATTAAAGATGTTCAACTAACATGGCAGAAGGAGTATTGTTGAACTGCAAGGGGATAATTTCATAAAGCATTATTTCAAAGAAGCAAGCCTTCTTCAGTTTTACAGCTTCCTACTGAAAGAAAGCTATCCCAAAATCAAAAACCTCGCAAGTAGTTTGTTATCAGTTTTCATAGTTTTTTTATCTGGAGACTATATTATACTGTAAACAAATTTACTGTTGGTTGAATTTCTTAAAATCAAAATGTACAGGTAATTTTAAGGACCTATAGGTATCCCAGCATTTTTCTTATTCAAAAGCCCAAATTAGAACCAGTTTGACAATGTTATGGATTTAAAAATTTTATATTTAATTTAATTTCATACCTCTCATTTAAGTGTACTTGTATTTTAAATTATAGTTCTTGTAATAATAATACATAACAAACATATTTTTTTGAATTTCTGATAATATATATTTATTGGACCCCCCATTGACATTTAACAGTTCAAGGAATTTAGTAATTTGAAGACTTCTGCTCTAAAAGAACAAAGAAACATTTCTTCTTGAGTGCTTAGTGTATCACTTTTTATAGTATTTCTCTTTTCTCTACATATTGATAAACCAGCAAAATTTGCAAGTTTAGTTGACCAGAAGTTATTGGAATAATTGACAACACAATATACCAACTAAAACATAAACATAATTTATTACAACCAGACATAATTGAAGGAAGTAAATATTATCTTTTGTGTATGTGTTTCTGAAACCTCCAAATATACTGTACTTTAAAGATTTAATATATGTTTTATTCATGTAATTTATCAAGTAAAATATTTTCTGAATGATCCTTATAATATTGATACTTTATTGATTTTTTAACTTAAATCTTCTTTAGTATTTTAATTTCTGTCTAGAATACTGCGTAAGAAGTCTGTTGATTGGAAATTGTGTCACCTGTGTTCACTATTACTCTCTTTGTAAGCTACCTATCCTCCCATTTGTGTCATTCTCTTGCTTACTGAAGGTGGACTAATATAAATTTCACCCCCTCATTTTCATGTATAACACTTCTTCAGGAATATTATTTTTCTTCATTGTTTTCAATATGAAACATAACATTATTCTCAAATAAATGAACAATACATTCACGAAATGAATCCATTGAATGGTAAGATGGGATTTATAATGAGTAAATTTAACCATAAATGTTTAAACAACCATACATATATTTAAACTTCAGTTTCCATATAATAAATTTCTACCATAATCTTTTAATGTTAACATTACTATATTAAATATAGCATGTTAATTATATAATTCTAAATAAAGTCATAATTTGATGTAACATGTGAAACTATTATTACCAAAACACACAATGAACCATGTAAAAATTACCATAAGAAAATTATAGCCATTGATTATTCCTGTAGTATCTGTAATTATTCCCTTGATTTTTCAATTCGCCATTCAATTAAACACACTGATGTGAAGGAATATTTACAATCATCCATATCATGGCAGAAATATAAGTTCTAGATAGTGAAAAGAGAAATGAAAAGTAACAGTGTATTGTGTACTTCACAAAACATCAATGAATTAATTATGGAGCAAGTAGATTAAATTAAAATAGCACACTCCTTGTATGATGCAAAAGAAAACTTATTATCTTTCTGGCACATAGCCAGGTTTCATATATAATAAGTAACGGTCTTGCTTGAGAAATGCACTCGATTCAGTCAATTGAAAGGAGATCTTTTACACAACAAAACAATCTTTAGTTTAGAATCACTTTCACTTGAAATGTTAACATTATGATGAGGAAGAATTTTACAAAATATTGTGTTGTAAAGATATGATTGCTATACATTCTGTGATCTGGAATAATCTTGAGTTTTTACAAAAAAAATATAGTTATTATGCTTATTACTTATGTTTTACATAAAATGGAAATGGATATAAATAAACATATTGAAGTATTCTAAGTTTTATAGTCTCAATGTTCTGTCTCATCATTGTACAGTAACTATTGTTTATCACCACAAATACTGAGGTATTTCATAACTTATTTTCTTGCAAATGTAATTGTATTTACAGTTTTTGGGCAGAGACTAGAAGATTGATGGATTTTTCATTCTTTATGCTTAAAACTTTAATTTAGTACATTGTAACTTAACTAAATCTATAATTCTTTAATACACTTATTTCATGCCCTGGCACATACAAGTTTTATTATATTTTCTTTAATTATCAAAGTTATTGCTTTTTTTAAAAATTCATAGGGTTTTCTAACAGAGAAGCCTTCTACAATGGCTACTAGATACACACAAATCCAACAAATCAGCATGTCATGTATAAATGAGTTAAATACTTTTTAAATAGTATCTAATACTGTAACCATTAAGCTCATTACATTAAAAATGAGGCATGTTCACTTATGATATTTTCTTCAGTTCTTTTGTCAATGATATGACATCTAAGAGGGAGTATCCAAATGGGAAATAAATGAAAAGATTTAACTAATACTTTCTGTTCTTCTTGGACCTCATTGAGAAATTTTAATTTTCACTAAACTCTACACCCTGACTCCATTTCGTGGCAGCAAACAAACATTCACAAAACATTGAAATAAAACTGTAATGATAAAATCTGAGTGCACATATACAAATGAGGTGTACGAACTTCAATGAAATCTTGTATATACACAGAATACTTGTATATGAGACTAGGTTTCTAACTAGTTAACAGGATTTCATTACAAGTTAATGTCACTCAATTAATATTTTATAGCAGTGACTCCATTGTTGAGTTCCCAAAGTATGATATCAGGACATGCATTGTTCAGAACCTCATTTCATTTACATACAATAGATGTAGATGTAATCTAAACTTTGAAGAATTTATTGGCAGAAAAACATCTTTGTTGCTAGATGGAACTAACATTTATATATTTATATGCATGAACACCATGGGAGAAATAAAATTCTTAAGTTATGATATCATCAGGAATCAACAAACTTGTGAGATGTATTACACATGTTTCTTGAAGAGAATGATTCCAACAGTAACATATCATGGTGTCAGCGAGATTTTCAAAATAAAAATAACAAATTAAGAATCTTATTTTGAAACATTTTTAGCATCAAAATACAATATCAAATATGATGGGTGATGTCAGATGCATTCAAGTCTTATCTGCCAACATAAAATCTGTTTTGAACATTTTCATTTACATCAGAGATTCAACATAAACATGTAACCTATAAAAGTTAAAATTAAATACTAGAGGTTTGGTACATAATAGGGCATAAATTAATTTTTGACAAGATTATTTTAATGGTATCTTGGCTTTGGTCATCTGTCGAGGTGTCAACGTTTCGATCTCCATACTGAGGTCTTTGTTCTAGAGAAGACCTTAGTAGGGCAGTCAAAATGTCAGCACCTCAACAGATGATGCGGCAACAACCCAGAAGCCAAGATACTATTGATGCCCACTGCAGAAGCCTACGGCAGCAAGATTATTTTAATACTAGAACACCATTTTGAGTGAGAAAATCGTACACCAAACTTGAAAAACAGTGCAAATTTTCAATACTTGTCTAATTGCCCCTTAATTAATTCTTTGATAAGGTAAAGAAAAAATATTAAAAGGGAGTTGTTCAAAGTTTACAAATTACAATCCTTAATAATACCCTGGAATATATTATAACAAAGGAATTGTCTTCATTCTCATAAACCAATTTTTATTACAATACGAATTTTACTCATATTATTTAATTTATAGAGATGTTCAACACTAAAAGATACATTGATTGAGTATATTAACTAACAGGCCATTCAATCATAATGAGTCACAAGAGTAAGTGATTGTAGATAAAAAAAATTTTTTTTGCAGGATGGGGTTACAGCTAAATTAATTTTCACTGCCTGTATATATTACTTAATCTCTTCAGAAGAAGGTAAATTGGTTTTTAAATTTTGGCAAATGAGTGAAAAACAGTATCTCGATAGATACTAGTATATACAAGTTTAATAATAAAAATTTGTAAATGATGCCCAAAAAAACTTTTTTTTTGGGGGGGGGGCAGGGTGCATACCCCTTCCAAACCCCACCCCTTTAGTTGCCCACAGCCGCAAGACATTTGTGTCACTTTGCATTCATGGTGCCAGAACAGCACCAGTACTATATACACGCACAAGAAATATTGATTTACAAGGAAAAATGCAGAACGTGTACTGGTAATACAGTCTCACAACATGTAGAGATCTATATTACTCTATACTGTACCCAAATTTTCATCTAAAGATCTGTAAACATTGAAAAATTAAAAACATTTGAATAAAGAACAAGAAATTAAAAATTGCAATCTTCCTTGGTAGATTTGATATGCTTTTAATCCAAGAAAGGTCGTAAATCTTAATTTAGTAAATATCAAAATGGTAGAAAAAATTAATTTTAAAGAACAGGAAAGCATAAGAAGTTTTTAAGAATACTAGATGAAAAGATAACATTAAAATAGTGTACCAGAAACATTTTTAATAAAAAAAGTTTAATTTTCATAATCATTATCAACAGGCAAGAGAGAAATAGAAAGAGGGATGCATTCACATCAATCAGGGGTGAGTTTATTGAACTTTTTTCACTTATCTCAAACCAGGAATCAGATAAGCATTCAAGTAATACAACTGACATTTGCAATTTATTTTCAATAAACGTATTTATTAGTAGGATATGGTAGTGATTTATACTTAAGCAAAACAGACATATAATTTTCAGATTTTCCTTGTTTATCACAATATGTACGTTTCAACATTTTCAGTTCTCAACAGCATAGCATTCACTGTCGTCTTCCATCAAAACCATCATTATCTTCATTCAGGACCAATAAGTTTCTTTCCTTATTTTGTTTTTGATTGGTTCATTACATAATTTCCATTGAACTCATAAAACAGTGATAAACATCCTTAATTAGTATTGCACATGATATACGGCCAACACAAGTTGGCTAACATAATACAAAATATAATAATCAGAAAGATTTACATTTATTACTCTCACAAATTCTTGATGGTTAAAAGAAGAAACTTTTTCAATATTATCCAATGAAGGTATTGATTTTATTTAATTCTTTGTTGCAATTTCTGCTTGATTAGATAACTGTTTTATGGAAACATTGCAGCGTAGTTCTTTTATTACCTATATGAAATAGGTAATTCATGAGATATTGTGAACTGGATATGGTTTGAATTCAAAATACATGTTGGTTCATTTAGATGTTGCATGGATTCTTCAAATTTATATTATAAATATCAAAAAAATCATCCAAAAGTCTACTAAATTTTCACTATCAGTCATTAGGGCAGGGATGACTAAACAATTCTTGCTTTAAAATTTTTTGTTATTTATCTAATTTTTAAATATAAGGAAGAAATTTATTGCTTCCATCACTTTTCTGCAATCAATTTGTAGTGTTCTCAACCATCTAAACACCCAACTACAGCTAAACATAAAACTGAAATGCAACCAGTTAAATTTGATAATGAAGCACATACAGTATCTAAAAGGGTCAATATCATATTGATATTCTTACTTTATAGGTCTTCAAGCACAGGAGTGACCAAGAGTCTCATTAATGAGTATTTATATATTTTTAACAGATCATCATACTTCTTTTCAGAGACACATTAAAAAAGTACAGTTCTCCTAATAACTACTCAATTCTCAAATATCCAGGACACAAGCATACTGTAAATTTACCATAAATAATACATCAATGAAAGACACAAATAAATACTGTTTTAACATGAAAAGAATGTTTATCATTACCATAATTGAGAATTTATAACTCTTTCAAAGATTTACTGTTCTCAATCATCATGAAAGTTAACACAGGAACATGAAAGGGCATTTATAATTTGTGCCATTTCTTGTGAAACAATTAAAATACTGTAGCTTGCAATCACTGCCATTTTTAATGTCTACTACTACAATGAGATAACATACGTGTAATTTTCATAATTTGTTATATAATTTCATAATTTAATTCAAGGTTGCATCATGGGTAAAATAATGTAGAAGATAAGAGAACAGTTTTGTTTAATAAATTAGTAAACTACAGAGATAAAAGCTAAGTACTCCCAATTTTCAGAAGGCCATGAGTAATAATTTTCAATCCAACATTACTCAAGGAAAATTTATAAGATATTGTGTATACTCCTTTTAAATTGATTTAACTAAATATACAGGTTAAGAATATTTTATATAACTAACATTTATATAAATTCATAAGATATTTAACCAATTACATCTATTTAATCAATTTCTTTAGTTAGTATATTATAATCTGCAGTGAAACTGAGTTTGACTCAAATTGGATAAATGCTCAAAAATGCTCCCAAAAATTTTGATGCACAAAATATTGCTCATGAAAGAAATAAACCACAGATGGTTTTCTTTGTATTGATCATAATGTATAGTGAATTTTAATGAAACAAATAAACCATATCTCAAAAATATATCATTGGTCATGAAGATGATGATGGAAAGAACTGTCCATGAACAAACATAGAGCGAGCTTCGCTTAACAGAGGTGTGCTTCTCAGTTTAGTTCTTAAATTGAGAGTCTTAAGACAAAAGTTTCATTGAAAATTAGCCTGAAGTGAGAATGCACTTTAGAAATCAGTCTTCTATCAAAGTAAATTCAAAGGATTAGTTAAGCGCTATATATATTACCACATGGATGTGTTCAAATTTCCTTACTTGTACATTTGTTTAGCTCCAATTTATGAATTCTTGACATCAATACGATGCTTCTATTCTATTTGGGGAGGTATTTGGGAAGAGTCTTTGTCACTATATGTGCACAGAAATAACCGTACAGCAACCAAAGGAGGAATAAAATTTCACAAAATCTTAATTTTGTACTCTATAATTCTAGAGGTACTTATATTACTTCAAAATACTTGATATGATATATAATTCTCAAAATGTTTTTCTTTGACAATTGCTTTTCTCCAATTGCTTTTTCTTCTTGCACTTCTCCTGCTAGAGTCTCCTGTCTGTCCTCAACAACTCCTCACACAAATGTCATCACAGGTTTCATTCAACAGGATAGCTTCAACTTACTACCAGCTCTTTACTATGGCTGATAGAACTATGTTCCATTACTTCACCATATTTACTGAAATCTCTACCTCTTACCTTGCTTTGGATGGAAATAATGAAATCTATTGTCATTTGGTTCTCTAAACTAGAAAAATAACTCTGGAAAATATTGACAATGCTTTAACAGGATAATTTTAGTACAATTTACAAACCACGAGACTAAAAAAGATATTTACATTAAAAATAAAGACTAGAAAATGTCTAGTAAAATCAAAGTGGTAACTGAAGTTCATACGCAGCTCATTTTCTTTTTCCAAGATTTGAACACAGAAGTATGATTTCTTAGGCCTTTCAATGCTTGTAAAGAATAATTGCTTCATGTGAATCAAAGGTAACAAATAATTACAAGTAACACTGACCAGTTTGATATGCAGTCCTTGAATAAAACATATTATCCCAGAAATTTAATTTTGTTTTCTATTGAAAAAAGTTACTGGGTACAACATCAGTAAGATTTGATGATTCTTTCTGCATAACATTCAATCAGATGGTGCCAAATAATTCTCTTATAGCAGGTTAATATAATTTTTATAATTTCATACTTATTATTTTTGTGACTTTGCGTATTCTCAGATATCGCATTTTGATAATCAGCAATTGTTATTAAAACTTTCAATGATTTTGTCACCTTTGTTCATTAAACAAATTCTATTTCACATACCTCTTCTTTCAGATGTAAAAGTCAATAATACATCTTTTTGAATCAATAAACAATTTTATCTTGAGAGAATGAAGGTTCGAAGGTAAGTATTCATAGATGTGGAGAGAGGTACATGTTACAGTTCAGTGCATTTCTGGAGGTAGTTATGAAAAGATTCCTCATAAAGAGGGACACATTGCTCTTGTCTATTTTTCCATAGTTTTCTATATTTCCATGATAATTCTATTTCTTCACATCAAATACTTCTACAAGGTACAGCATGTAATTTAAAAGATTTGAATACCATCTATTGTTGAATAGCAACCACAATACGATTACATAATCTGACTGGAAGTTATCTCCATTCGACAGTGATTGATAACCATACTTGCTTTTACTCCTGACAATGTTCATTCCTTGAATGTTAAGACAAGAGATCCAATAACACAGAATCACATGCTATTTCCAATTTTCAACTTCAGTAACATCTTATAGGAGTCACTAGTTTATTGAATTACTTTTGAATGCATACAACTGGTTTTATACAGAACATATTTTTATATTTATATATATTTATATATATTCAACACCAAATGGCATAATAGATGGGTAGGTTTCAAGCAATAGGACTTCATAAATTAATATATCTTCACATAGCAACAGAATCATCATGCGATTTGCAAGTGGGACAATAAATAATACAGAATCTCTAGAAGAATGGGATATGAAATATGACACTTTCAGCAATACATGTCTTGAGGACAGAAAAAAGTTTTTACAAGAAAAAAAAGAAAGTATGGTCAATACAGAATGAAGAGAGTGAAATACAAATAAATTAAGTTAATACCCCAAAATTGCTTTTGACTATTTTTCGCTACTCTTAAGTCTTTTTGTCATAATTTCATCAAAGAATTTTCCTTATGGAAGTATGATAGACAGTGGCATACTACACCTTGTGAGGTGTGGGGTGGGAGTATTTTTCGAGGCCCCTATACTTAAGTTTTTGGAGGCCCCCATATACAAACGTGTTTGCATGCCTACTAAAACACTCTGATATTAAAAAGAATTAAACTTGGATTTTTATATTCTAAAAAGCTCAACTATTAATTATTTTACAGCTTTAAAAATGTTTCAGATCATATATATGTTATAATTTATGAGTTTAAATAATATTTGGTGACCAATTTGGAGGCCTCTAACATGATGAGGTCTGGGGCGGACCACTCCCTCCACCCCCGTCTAGGAACGCTAGAGGTGGTTATAGGTTTCAAGACCTGATTGAAAACAATAATTTTTTTCCCTTCCATTTCTTTCTTGCAATGGGAATTTACAGAAGTATCAACTGAATTTTCAAAATATAAACTCATTTCATTCATAGCTGACATTTTGGGGGGTTATGTTGATTTTAATATAAGTAATATGGTCACCAGTATGTTTGGCAAACACATTTAAGCCATGAACTTAAGTAATTAGTTTCAAAGATACGAAAATTACAATTGTTTTTCTTTATTCTCATCATCAAATAGTAAATTTATTGTGTTCATTTTACTAACACATAACATGTGCGAATTGGAATTAAATTTTAGAATTGTGTCAATGGCATCTCTCCATCAAACATTAGTTTCCTCTTTCCTACTTCACAATGAAGAATATTGATTCCATGTCTGTTGCTAATACATGTGTTACATGTTATTCTTAACAGATCTCAACATTGTCAGGTACTTGTTCCATGCCGAAACCTCACATCTACTTTACCATTTCAATAAATAATTATTTATTTTCATTTGAAGAAACCCCTCAGGAAGTGGATCTTCATAGATAGATTCAGTTCAGGATACTCATCCAGATGTTTCAAGGGTTTTCAGAAATGCTGTTACTATAGAAGATCTGCAAGTAACTGCAAAAACCAAAATAATAAAAAACAAACGAAATACTCACTCACACAAATTGGGTGAACACGACCACATTTCGATATGAGCTGTTGATTAGCATCAGGCATCCATTTTGGCAACTTTAGTTTATCCATTCACCTGATGCTAAAATGTTAAAATGTTTTTGAGTGATGCACCGTTATCTCATTGTAGTCATAAGACTAAACGTGAGGGACCAGACAGTGAACAATGCCCTACCTACCATTTAAAAGCCTGTCTTACACATGTCATATCCATAAACATTATACAGTCTTTTGAATCACTTAAACACACATATTTTCCCTATAATCTGATTTTCAGAGTTCATATACACTCACACAACCTGCACTGCAGATAACAGCTTGCTATTGTGTACGTTCAGTCAGCAAATGTAATTTACAAGTTACATAAGAGTTTTTACATGTACAATACATCGGTAAATCGTTGTGATCATAATTTCCAGTAGGATATGAATTAACGCATATAACGTCTCTTTTTTAAAGCCGAGTTTACTTTCACAGTAAAACATTTTTGTCATTGGCAATGTGCGAATATAAATTTATACACACGATATGGTATGTTTAAATTTTTTCTTGCTGTGCATATTCATACTATGCCTCTAGCACTTCCTCACTGACATCAGGGACCATGGAGAGGTCTTCTGCCATTTCATCTCCTTCTTCAGACTCCGGACCTTGTTCCATTGGCAACCCAACAGTTGTGCTCGAAGCAAAGTCACGTTCTTCTCCCAACTCTCCAATTTCGTCTCCATCCATGCCCTGCTCCATTATTTCTCGTTTGATCATGTGAACCAGCCCTTCATTATCTCCAGCCAAGGCGGAAGGAGGGACATTCTCTTGCTTGATGTGCATGAGTGAACTTTCAGCTGGATTTCTGTGGAAAGAAGAAGTCCCAATGATCTTCGACACTTTCAAAGGAATATACTCAGGAAAGTTCAGCTAACGTATCAAAGCAAGAAGACCAACTAACTAAATAGGAAGTGGATGTCAAGTATAAAGAGATTCAGCATTGACAGGTTTGACAAAGTTAAAAGTTTCATCCATCTACTCTCTTGATTTTAGTAGCCTAATGCCTTTTTGGATGCATGATGTCGTAATATGTTTGAAAATAGTAGTGTGCTGTAGTAAATATGGATGGAAATTGCTTGACAAAATGACTCTTAAGATAATAATGATGACGATATGTTAAGCCATTATTTGTCTTTCATGAAGTTCAAATGCACTAATTTTATATGTTACCACTGAAAGGAGTAAAATTAAAATAAAAGATACTCACCTACAGGAGCTGTATAAAAAGGAGAATAGACATAACAAAAAATTATAAACAACAAATCCAGTTAAGCCAAGAATGCATCTAGTGTTTTCTGGTACAAAAAATGTAAACTTGGTTTTAAAACTAAGTCAGCGAACAAAATCTTACCTGTGTTCAGCAGATGGAGAGGACACCTTGTCAGGACTGGTGGTGGTTGAGGTGCTCATGGAGTTGTTGTGAAAAACCATGTTATCTCCGAGAGCTCCCTAGGGACAAGGATATTATTTCCAATTACCATCTGTTCTATCAGGTGCTTATAAATTAGACTTACAGAATTCATTATAAGCTTTGAAGATCATAGATTGATTCGAGAACAACAGTATGTAATTGAAACACAGAAATTAATCATTATATTTCATATCTTTTGAGAGGATTTAACCGATTTGAGTAAAAACATTGAACTTGGTCAAACTTTAAAAACATACTTTAAAATTTAAATGATGTTCTCAGGGACTTATTCATATAAATAAAACATATTCTTATCGGAGTTCCATGCATTGTTTGGCTTGTCCTGTACATGTATTTATGTTGTACCAAACATAATATTTCAATGATCTTCAAATCACAGGATTGTAATAGGTATACAGTGACAAAGTACTTCATTTATTATAACTGATAAACAACAATGAAAGATTTCAAAGTAAACAAAAAAGGTAAAACAAACTTTCACTGAAGGTACTTCTTTTAAAAAATTCATTATTTTTCTCGTTTGTACTTCTTCTGGTGAGTATTTTCTTATTAACTTAACTGCTTGTCAGAACCATCTGTACAAAGTTCCTAACAGACATTTTCATTCTGAGAAATCAAGATTAATTTTGACTCGATTGTAGAAAAGTAAGAAACAGTACATGACTGAAGGATAGAATATACAAAACCACTAATAAAACAGAAAAATATATTGTCAAACAGCTTTTTTATTTTTGGTAAAAGCTTTACCAGCCTTTTCTTGAACAAATTCTAATGACACCACCAAAATTCTAACTATATAGTCCATGTATTGGTACTAATTATGAAATGCCACTCCATAAGATTTGTAATACCTTAATGATGAAAATTAAATGAAGATGGCAAAATATAAGAAAACACACAAAATGAAGCGTAACAAAATTGTTACCAACATAACTCATTGCAAAAGATCTATATTGAACCTTTAGGAATATATCTTAAATTTCACTTAATTGCCTTAATGTTGGTGTAAGAAAGAGAGAAATAATTTCATAGCCACACAACAGAAGGAATATTTGTTAAGTTAAATTGAAAATTTTAACAACACTACAACATTAGAAATTTCAAAAGAAAGTAAATCATTAAAATAAGATGCAGAATTGTATATAGAGAAAATTTAGTTTATAAAGAAATACTTTAAAGAAAAAGGTCTTCAGGAACTCCACAAGTAATAACAGATATTGTATTAGATAAAGATGTAAATAAAATAATACAATAATGATTCAAATATAAAACATGTTTGTGATAAGATGTAGTAATATAGTTTCATAGGAGAGTGTGAATAATTTCTGATTTAATAATGATTGACATTACCTCCGCATAATTCTCACATTGGACATTCTTGAAACATAAAATGTAAATAGCATTTCAGTAAGAGTGAATAACAAATTGCAAATAATCACCAAAAAGTTCATACTTCTTTATTTCATTTATGTATTCAAATTTGTGCTACTTATTTTGAGTGGTGTTCATGCACATGTCAAATTCATATTTTAAAACAATAGAAAATTAATATTTAGTAAAACTTAAGAATGTCCATGGATTGTGATGTGGTTTGTATCTTTGCGCAAATGCTGCATCACATTTGAATGGAGAAATTACAAATTTCAGTTTTAAAGGGTAACGTAAGAAAACCTTCAATTGATTGAATTATTTAGGGTGGTCCAGCTAATGTGAATCAAAACTTTGAAACTATTCAACATATTGAAATTTGGGAATTCTTTCAGAATTACAGTGACATCAATACTATTAATCTAAAAAATATAGTTCATTGTAAAAGAGATTCAGGAATTTTGCCAAAACATTCATTTGGTACAGTGAATACACAAAAAGAAAAAATATATGTCCCCCTTAACAGGTCTCATCAGATCTGAGTTCACAGAGGGTACAGTTACAAAAACTTGGCATAAGGAGCAGGTGATGTAGCCAGCATCACGCTCTAGCCAGACAGATCTCCATGATAGACCCATTATTCATTTTACAGCAGGTTAAGTAGACCTAGGAATCACTCTGGACATTAAGGTATGAGTATATATCCTTAGTGTCCTCAATGGGAGCAATGCTAGGAAAAAGGATGACCTTGATAACTCACAGCATGCAAAGCCAGGATGACTTTCAGCTTTCCAGAGCCTAATTTCACCAAGTTTTCCATTTAAGGCCATAGATTTGTGACACAATGTATCACATTTTCAATACAAACTACAATTGTTACAGCAATATTCTGGTTCATGATCCCTCTAATACAGTGTATCATGAAGTCAGGTATTAAACAGGTATGAAAAGTCTAACATGCATAAAATGAATGGCATAAACAATAATCACACAGCATCTGACTTCACTTGTTAATGGCTCTCACAGAAGAAAATAAAGAATTTCAATATCTTAAACTGCTTCAAAGAATCATGGAAGACATCCAGGTCAGCTGAACCACCAAGTGTAGTTACCTCCACAATATTAAGTTGGTATGTAAGAACATTGTGTAATGATCCACATTTTCAGTATAAAATTTTATCATTAAAATAATGTACATAAAATATTCATATTTACCTGAAGACTTGCATTCAAAGCATCACCATACAAAGTTGGACTGTGGATCAAGGTGGGACTCTTGGACTGCACACCCCTAATGATTCAGAAAGCAAAATTATATTAGCAATGAAACAAACAACTCTAATTTTAAAAAAATATCCTGGTATTCTGGAAAAAGAATATTAAACAAGAAAAAACACTTTAAAGAATGTTTAAAAAGAGTAAAAATTGTATATAAAAAGAGAAAAAGAGAATAAGAGAATAAGAGAAAAAGTAGAAAAGCGACATCAAAAAAGAGAAAAATATATGAATATAATTGTAAAAACAAGTGAAAATACACTCACCATTTTACAATTTCTCCCATCAAGTAAGGAAATTAAGTGACCAATATTTATAATAAATATGAAAAAGGTAAAATTCTACACCCTCTGTTTCAAATCACGCAAGACAAATTATAACTCATCTAATGTTTTTAATAATATTCTTCAAGAATTCATTCAAAGAGGTTTTAAGCAACAGTTTAATTTGCTCTTTTAGTTTTGTGTGGATAAACTACATAATAACAAGAAATCAAAATTATTTTCATTTGTAGTATTAACTTCATGAAATAATTAATAGTTGTTCAATTTATATAATTTGAAACAAGAGGTGCTGCATGTTTCCAAGTGGTCATGTACCTGTAATCCACAGAAATGATGAGCCTTAAATATCACTACAATATAATAAAGGGAATAAAAATATTATAAAAATATATAATGATAATGTAATAACCACTTACGAAACATTAGGCAGCAAATTTTATTAAAAATGTAATTCATGAGAAAAAACCTTTAAAGAGTAATAAAAAGAGTAAAATAGGTTAAAATATAAAAAATTTAATTAGATTTAAAAGATAAAAATTGTAAGAAAATTATGAAAATTTAAATACATAAAATTGATGAAAAAATTAGAATTCAAAACTATTCTAAAGAAGAAAAGTACCTTCTCATGTACCTTAATTGTGTTGAATTCGTGGAGTATCCTTGTGATATATGTTCTCAACCAACAGCTAGAACTAGATTACATATTAACCAAACTAGCTACCTGCATTAAAGCACCTGCAAGTCCACAAATAAAAGCCACAACAGAACATATACTGATTACAGGATTTGAGAAGGGGCACTTGGATTAGGAAGACATTGAATCATGCACTAATTCATGCTGCATTTTATTTGCTATAGCTGATCTGTACTCAAGTGAACACATCTTCAGTTTCCCTCATCAACAATTCTAATTTAAATATTTTTCTTTAATACTTTTATTGTATTATCTTACTACAAAATAGACATTGATCTTTAAGTTCATTCTGACAATATTAAAGCAGATTCTTCTTAAATCGGTGTTTTCAATAGAAATTTAAAAAACAATAGAATATAGAATATTTGAACATAAATTTCTCTTTTAAACTGATTGTGAAAGCTGTAAAATACATTTCTTATTAAGTCCAGATGTTTCCTTTATATGGATAATTGACTACTTTATTCTGGTAAAAATAGTTACAGGCTCAAGTTCTAACTGATGGCACAATAAATGGACCAAACACATTTAACCAAAAGACCAGTACTGTCATTGAGATCTCTGAGGCCATTTACACCTGAATTCAAACAGCCTGGAGGCTCATATTCTGGACAGGAGTAAGTTCAACCAGGGGGACTGAGAAATCTTCCTGCCAGGTTGATTCTCTTTTTGCCTCCCTGTGTCATCACATTTACACCACATGTCAGGTTTGCTGAAGAAATTAAGAGTCTCACATGTCCCTGCTTGAAAGGTATGAGGAAACCAGCAGTTAAGCTAATGCTGCCTAAATGCCTGCATGCCATTGCAGAGAGCTGATCAGTTCTGCTGTACTTAAGAATTCAAGCAAACCAATATATCTCTTTCCCAATTTAAGTGGTTGGCTGAAAGAACAGGCTTGGTGGCCTGAATCTCATCACATCATATAAATGATACATGAAGTAAAATAATAAATAAAAAAATTAATGTTTTCTGGATTCAGAACACATTTTGGGATGTTCAATGATAGAACACTGGTGTTTTCAGAAATATATTTGGATTCCATTTGCAATTATCATCTTGCCCATGATATTCTATTCTCATGAATTGTAATGTATAATACACCATGTCAAATTTATTTTATAATCAAGAGCATAGGTAAGTTTGCAGTACTTTGTAATACGTCAATGGAAAAAGCACAGATTCTAAAATCTGATTATATAGACTCATTAAAAATGTGAAAAAACTAAATACAGTTCTTGGTTTCTAAAATGTACCTCACATTCATTACTTTTCACAAATCTCTTAAATCTACTTTGTCAGGCATATGTAGATGAATTGAACTGCACTCAACCAACAAAAATTACATATAAATATGAATTTCAGTGATTGATAATTGACCCTTCTCATAGGAAAAAAAAGGAAAAATATCACTTTTATTCATTTAACACAGGAGAACTTATGAACTTGTTTGTCTGGGACAAACCGCATCTTAGTAGATAAAACTACCAACATTTCAGCCATCATGCTGTGGCCTTCTTCAGGGCAATGTCAGAGTCATACAGACCTAAGTCACTGTCATACACTGCTCATTGGGTAGAGTACGACAGCGACTTAGGTCTGTACAACTCTGACATTGCCCTCAAGAAGGCCACAGCATGATGGCCGAAATGTTGGTAGTTTTATCTACTAAGACATGGTTTGTCCCGGACAAACAAGTTCATACTGACTCCGGCCGCAAAAGTCTATGTTTATACAGGAGAACTTTCATCGCAATCCTCATTTGATACAATTCTTCCAAGATTTCTTGCTACGACAAATATTTTACTTCAATATGAAATTTTAAACCTGGAAATGTGATGTATAAATCAACAGGGAAAATACTCTTTTTTACATATTTTTCTAAGTAATGCAGGATTTTCATTCATGAAATTTTTCCTCTCTGTGTTTGAAGTAAGTTTAATGTTTAATTCCTGAGAGATTAACATGCACTTTAAAAACTATAATTTCTTCACTATTATTTGCTTAATTGTTAAATAGCATTTGTCTCACAAAATTTAGAATATAAAATGTTGTTAACCTCATATCCAAAATAAAGAATATAAAATGTGGCTAATGGCAGGTGCAGCGCAAAACATCATCAATATACACAAACTCAAAAAGAAAGCCTTAATCTCAATATCAACAAAGCTAAAATATACAAGCAGTTATATTCAAATTCTACATTTGTGGGTACCAATCTACAGCAGTTAAAAATGATTCCTTCTTCACTGTTTTCTAATTGACCTATTGAGCTCTTATTAGCAAATACTTGTTTATGAACAATCGCTCTCACTAATATAACACATTCACTCTTTTTTTTTCTCAGGTGCCACCAATTTTTCTTTTCATTCTCCCATCCTTTATCAAACAAACTCTCCTGCACTCAACTTTATCTCAACTCCATCTTACTCAACTCTCTAACATAAGTTTTCTCCACATGTCCTCAGGTTTATCCACTCACACTATTCGTAATTGGAGATGTATACTATGTCCGCATAATGTAACTTCTCATAGTTTCTTTTTTCGTACTTTCCTCTTTTGTCCATTCTATCATTCATTCTTACATACCTTAAAAGAACTATTTTCAGTCACACAGCATTAGAAACCAGCAACTACAAACCAAATGAATGGAAATTCTACTCAGCTATCTAAGTTCATCAGATTTTTTATCTATTTCTCCAAGCATTGCCTATTTGCCAAGCCATGATTCAACTACAAGGATGTACTAGGAAGCCAAATTATGAACATGCTGTTACTGTGACCATGCTTCCCTAACACTACAGGTTCTGCCAAACATATAAGTTAATTTATTTCATCACAAGATCTAGAAAATTTAGGGCCACAGCATCCAGTTCTCACTAAT
The DNA here is from genome assembly GCA_002313205.1 of Laupala kohalensis. Taxonomy (NCBI): domain Eukaryota; kingdom Metazoa; phylum Arthropoda; class Insecta; order Orthoptera; family Trigonidiidae; genus Laupala; species Laupala kohalensis. The sequence continues at coordinate 813,323 of NNCF01129598.1, forward strand.
AGAGGACAAGACAGTGGTACTGACTTGGAACAAGACAAATTTATTTTGGGGACAGGGTTTTATTCAAAATCTTTTGCACACCTAGGAGACAGCAATGGACTTTCTGGTAATCTATATACAAGTTTGACAATAAATGCTAAAAGAAGTCTGATATTTAAAAAATACAAAAGAGCTTATATTTATATGACCATCATTTTGATTATTATCTTACGTGAAAATGATCTCTGTGATCTCCAATAATATGCACTAAGAAGTAGTTAATTATGTTTCTGCCCCAACAAGTAGAGAAAGGTAAAACTACTTATCTCAAAATGAAACAATTAATTGTGTTGAATTGATTCCTATGTAACTTGAGAAATTTAGAATATGTCTCAGATTTGCATTTTTGCCAACCCTGTACAACGTTCTGTACAACATTCTTCGACAGCAGATTAATTTAAAAATACTGGTTAGTAAGTAAATGTTCAAATGACTGATCATATTAAACTTATTTCTGTAACACACCTTTCAAGACTCTGAAAGTAAAAATAATAAATGGTTGATCATTCAAGTTTCCACAGTAAAAAGGATTACCATGACAACTTGAATTAAATAACATAACTTCACTATATTTTTGTTTATTAGTCTGAGGAAGTTCCCAGAATAATCCCTCTCCTCACTGAACCATTCCTGCCTCCATCTATATATATTCTGGTTTGCAAACAGCGAATACTAAGCAGTGCTCTAGCAACAGCAGCAGAACAGCAGCAGTCTCAGAACCATCAGCAGCGGCAAAGTTTCCAAAAAGTCAGTGCTTACTGTGCGGAGAGGTGGGGTGGAGTGGGTGATGGGGTGGGGTCATATTTCCGGGGACGACCACGAGAAAGATGGCGGCGCTTGACAAACTCAGCATCGTCCACCATCCAGAAGGAGCCAAAGTCGTCTTCATAGCGCACAAAACACTTGTGCAGTGACAGATTGGTGCGGATCGCGTTCTGTATACACAGACCACCAAGAAAGAGAAAAGAGAGTAAAAGACAAAGTTTTAAGAGAAAAAAGTAGAGAAAATGGTCAAAGTCTCACTTCTAGCTGCCTTCTCAGCAAGACATATTCGATTTGAAGTACCTGCCATCGCCTGTCCACCCTGCTCACCTCACACTATGTCATTAGTCTTCGTTAACGCTTCTTCATGCTGATTAGGCACACAGAGACACAAGCAAAGAAAGAGAGAAAGAAGAAAAACACATGAAAACACATATAAATGGAGAAAAGACCAGAATATAAAAGGAGTTGAAAAAGTTCAAATCCAAATGTTTGCTAGAAGGAGCTAGAGACTAAAGTAGTCCGAGACCAACTTGCTTGTCCACCTCAGCTGTGGTATCACATACCCAGTGGTGCATCGTTGGGGTCGTCGCTTGTAAAATTCCACTTCATCCACAGTCCAAACGGCGCCTTTCACGTTCTCCACCCTCATAAAACATTTGTGGAGAGACAGGTTGTGTCGTACTGCATTCTATATGAAATAATACACATACAAGTAAGCAACGCAAACCAAACAAAACTAAAAGAGGAGTTAAAAGAAGATACAAGCTGGTGAACTGGGCTGCCACTACATATTGCGACATTCATGTATTACCATTGTTAAAATCTATGTATATACTCATGCAGCAGTTCCTTAATAAGGGTCTTTTTACAGAAATAGCCTAAAGAAGGGAAATATCATCAGTATCATGATGAAAAAGCATTATTTGATTTTACATGATTTTGTTATGCATGTGTCTAAGGGCAGAAAACAATACATTATATTGCCATGCAATAAAAAAAATAAAGCTAACTTCTTCAAATACAAAAAGGTGAAAAATTGGTCATAAAATTATACATCCCATATTTAGTATTCCAGTTTTTTCAGATCAAGACCAAGAATTTTATAAGCCAAGATTTAGTGCTTGAACTTGACATATGTTGCATTTACAAAGAATGTTTCAGTACACAGATGGCAATAGATTTACATAATAACATTTTCAAATGTAGAAACTCTTTGAATTCGAGAAAAATTTACACAAAGGAATCCAATAATTGCTGTATTAAAAACCAGATAACAAGTTAACATCACAGAAATTAATTATTTTAATATTAAATACTAGAATAGTAGTTGAGAAGCAACTTAATACATCTAATAATAATAACAATAATAAATGTACTGTCAAAAAAGCTGTAAAATCTTTAAATACCTTAAAATATTCTTCTTCCAATAATTTAAAAGGTATATCAAATCAAGGCAGGGAATGGTAAAAGAATAATAAATTCATGGATCTAATACAAACCTCGAATTGTAAATTTAAGTATTAAATATTTTAATAAAAATTCAGTGCCTGAGTAGGATATTTGTTTTATTCAAAATATTAATTTTGTGCACACGACAGTAAATACTTATTCAAAAATTTAATATATAATAATTATGTCCCTGCGGCTAAGGTCTATTCATGTATCACTTTGTCAGGGATGAATAACTTTTCCTCACAAAGTATGGTGCAGAAAGGGTAGGAACCAATGAGTCGATAATGGTTATTTTGTTTGGCAAAACTTTGCTCTGGCTAAATTTACACAAATTTAAATATTCCTCACTCAAAACAATATAAGTATATTCAAATCAAAAGATGAATTGAAGCATTTTTGCCTGCTCTTGGAAGAAAAATAAAAGCAAACTATAAATTTTATCTCCTCTCATTTCAATGAAGAGCAAGACAAAAATGAACACATAAGTAGCTTTTGGATATTTCCCCTCTTAAAAAGATAGTTCTAGATCTCTTAAAATTCCAGACTGAAAAATGTCAAAAATAGCAACAGTTTATTCAATTAGATAAAATTTTGTGAAATGAATAGGAAGAAATAAAATAAAATGTGGGGTTGTAATTTGCTATAACCCAAAGGAAATCTGTGAAGGAGTAACTCAAAACCAAAGGAACACTCAAGAAGTACATGCAAGAACCACATCAAAAAAATTATTTCAAAATGCTGCTTTACTAAAGAGATAACTAAAAAGAAATAAGTACATTTTGTGAAAACAGAAACACGGGTACACATAGTGTGATCTCTGATATCTATGATTTGAAAATAACCACCCACTTCATTTTATTAATTTGATCTTATTGAAGGTCAATCTTATAAAAAGTAAAATACTTAAAACAGATACCTCTTTATAGACTCCTCACACCAAAGTATATTCTGATTATAAATTAAAGCTTCAAGAATGTTATTTGTATCTCTAATACTTTACTATAAAATAAAATTTCGACAGATAAAAATAACCTGACACATCTGCTTCAAAGAACATAACAGGGAAACATAATGCACTTTGCTACAATGCTACAACGCATTGCAAAGAAAAACTAAAAAACTCCGTAAATTTTTCATGATTGAGTACCTTCTTAGTATGATTGCTGGTGGATGATTTTATTTTGTGTGATTTTAACATTGAAGGTTGAAAAATAAACATCAAAACTCAGAAATGTAAAACATAATATCAATAAATTAATTCACACAAACTACAGGAACTAAACAATCTCTTTGTAGCATGTTTCAATATATATTTTTGTCCTCTCCAGCAGATACAGACTGGACTTGTATCCCAGAGATAATTTGACAGTCGATGACTGCATTGCCTGAACAAATTACTCTTTTTCTAAATTTCTAAATTTTTCAACCACACTTTTAATTGTCTGAATTGAAATATATCATTCCTAAATATTTTTTGAATTAACGTGTTTGATTATCAAGATATCAAGACTTCACTGGAAATAATTGTCTCAGAAAAATACACTCATATTCAATTAAGTTGATTTAAATTCCAGTTTCAAGATGAGAAGAATTAACAAAGAATAATGAAAGAAAAAGGGAAAAATCACACCAAATTTTTGAGTTAACTGAAATTCTATTTTGCTTTTGATGGGTCCCAAAAATCTTGTAAGCACCACTGGCCCAAAAATGACTAAAACTTTCTAAAGAAATATTTTTTAAAGCATCACACACAAGTTGTTTGAACTTATGCTCTGTGATTATTCTAGCATTCTCAAGCTTTCTGAATTAATACTGGAAGACTTCCATCCTGTAGAAAATTATTCTTTTAATAATAGAAAGTGAATTTTCTCTCATTTATATACAATTAGTATAACTATCATTATTCTCATGGTATGAACACTTTACCTTCCAACAACTTGAAGTATAAGTCCATACTTGTGAAACAATTCACATGACTATCTGGGAAGTCAAAGAACATTTTGCTCCACAGTTGATAGACTATGATCGTCATTCAGTCTGTGCAACTTCCCTGACAATATGACTAATTTATTGCAAAATAAATTTTTTAAAAATCTAGTAGTGTCACAGCTACCTGCATTAATTGATTTAAAAAAAAATTCATAGACACTGGATGTTTTATCACATGGATCTGAATTTGGAAGCATTTTTCTAGAAAAACTGAAGCTGGAAGATGGAATGCAATATCAAAATTTTACTCATCAAACTCCCTCTGACTTCGAAGAATCATCTATGAGCATGCTTTGTTTGGCCGGACTTTGTCTATGAGCATGGACTTATATCAAGAAAATTGTGCCAAACAAATTTATAGATATCTGATCTATGATTATCCCAATGAGTTCAGTTATAAGGGTTACACTTCCACCCAAGAGAAAAAAAAAGAAGAGGTCTTACTTCTCCAAAACCTTATATCAAACATGCCTTGTACCTTTCATAGCCTTTCTCTTGATCAAAATAAGAAATTTTTGGGACATACCCCTCCCATATTCTCCCTCCTCACCAGGGCCCGGATTTTGATGACATGTCATCTTCTTTTCCTTATGCAGTATGCATTGCTCTTAAGTATTAAAATCCTGAACACAAATCTCTGGTTATAAAAATATTAATTTTATTGGGCATTTTTTCGTTATATTTTCTGCTTTTGAAGTTTTAGGTCATTTTTTCAATTATTACGTCATTTTTTGCGTTTTACTCCCTTTTCTGGCCCCCCTCTCGTATTTTTTTTTTTTTGCAAGAAAACTAAAATTAAAAACTATATTATCTAGATTAACTAAAATTATTAAATTATTTAACATTTATTTTTAATCTAACGAAGTAATTGGGCATTTGATCAGTAGGTCGACAATGTGCCGGTTTGTTACCTACACCGTACATATTGTTGTCGCAGCAAGCAATTCTCCTATTTCCACTGTGCCTGTGGTAGCAAAAAAGGCCCCTCGACAATGTGCAAGTTGAAAGGCAAGAGTTTGATCCATTATTTTCATTGTCACAGATTTAGTTATGTACAGATTTTCTGAGAGGAAAGTTTGGTGTTTAATTCAGTGTTCGTAGTTTCATTCAGCCATGCCTAAATTAAAGTCATCTAAATCTTGTCATTTAAAACAAATTGTATCTGAATTTGGAGATGATGTTTTCTCTACGGACGGTGAAGTGTTATTTTGTAAGATGTGCGAAACAAAGGTATCGGCCGAAAGAAAAATCTCTGTTCGGCAACATGTGGGTCGCGATAAGAATGTACGGGCAGTGGAACTCGCAAGTAAGAAGAAATCCACGCAACTTTTACTGCAACAAAGTGTATCCATGAAGGAGAATACATAGACAGATTTTTACAGAGACTTTTGTGAAGCTTTAGCAAACATCCCATTTTGGACAATGAACAATGCTAAATTGAAGAGTTTTCTGGAACTACATTTCGGACGTCCTATCCCAGACGAACCATCGGAAGAACTACCTGTCACAATGTTACGACACCATTAACAAGATACGGGGAAAAGTACACGGAAAGAAGATTTTCTTATCCATTGACGAAACGAGTGATGAAGAAAATCGTTACGTGGCTAACATGCATTGGTATATTCGAGATCGACGGACCAGGTGAAGTGTTTCTGCTTACATGTGAGGTATTAGATACTGTTAATCACTCCCCAATTTGTAGATTCTTTGAAAAATGTATGTTTTTGTTGTGGCCTGAGGGTACCAGACATTATGACATCTTGCTTTTTGTCTCTGACGCAGCGCCATACATTGTAAAAGCAGGAAAGTCAATACAAGCCTTTTACCCGAAAATGGTGCACATTACTTGCTTAGCACAGGCTATGCATAGGGTGGCAGAGGAAGTTAGAGCACATTTTTCTCAAGTGGATTGCCTAGTGTCAAAAACGAAGAGAATTTTTGTTAAGGTTCCCTCTCGTAAACTGCTCTTCAAGTCCATGCTGAGTCCATGGCTCCCGGTATTCCACTCCCACCAGAACCTGTCACCACCCGATGGGGCACTTGGATAGATTCAGCAATATATTATTGCGATCATTTCCAGATGGTGAAGCGTGTTATCGAAAGACTAAATCCTGACGATGCTACTGCAATTGATATGGCTAAAACACTATTTTCAAACACTGAAATTGAAGGACAGCTAGCCTTCATAAAGGCAAATTTCAGCTGCTTAACACAAGGAATCACACGTTTACAGGAGAAAGGTGCAAGTGTGGAAAGTTATCTAACTCTAGTTAACAAAATTGCATCTGATTTGAAAAGTGTAGGGGGAGAAAGTGGAAAATGTTCTTGATAAAAAGTCTGGATACGAAATTTTGTGTCGCATTTCTCAAGTGCTAACTGGTGAAACATTTGAAACTTCCTGCATTGAAGAAGATCGCACTGCCACTGATTTAGCGTATTTCAAGTATACTCCAGTTGTATCAGTGGATGTGGAAAGGTTTCTCAAAGTACAAAAATGTGCTTCCCGACAACAGGCGTGCCCTAACTTTCTAGAACCTGCGCATGCTGCTGGTTATCTACTGCAATAATTCTGAATAAGGTAGATTTTTTTTTATACGTTCATCTTCCTAGACCATACAAATTTGTGAGTTTAAATTAATAATAATTTTTAATTTAAGTTCTAATGTTACAGAAGTAAGAATTGTGCTGTACTCTCATACTCTGATATAAAGAAAAAAAATTTAAAGTCATTTTTTAGATCATTTTACTGATTTTTAGATAATTTTTTAGATATTTTTAGGTTATCAAAATCTGGGCCCTGCTCCTCACTGACCTTAAGGTGGTTCTGCTAGGTTATAATAATAATAATAATAATAATAATAATAATAATAATAATATTTTATTGAACCACATACATCATCACAAAGATGTATGGCGAGTCATAGAACTAACAATAAAAACAATAATATCAGTCAAATCAATCAAAAGTCAAATTATCTTAAATAATTAAATTTTTACTGTCAAAAAAAGCAGTGTCAATGGCAGGCCAGGTTGTTCACAAATGGAGTCATTCGAGTTCACAGTTCATATTACTTTCTTCATTAATAACTTTTTTGCAACAAATTAAATTGTCATTTCCAGGTACTATTAATTATAAAACTATCAACAAATTTAAATACATTTGTATTTAAATTTGTATTATAGTTTTATAATTAATAGTACCTGGAAATGACAATTTAATTTGTTGCAAAAAAGTTATTAATGAAGAAAGTAATATGAACTGTGAACTCGAATGACTCCATTTGTGAACAACCTGGCCTGCCATTACCCCGTATGAACATGACGTAACTGGTAGCAAAAGAACATGATGAAAACAGTGAATACAAATTTAAAAAGATCTTGAGAATGTCCAGTGACCTCTATAAAAAATATTTCAAAAATGAATATAGGTTTTTGACTACAGTTTTTTTCAATTAATCAATTTAAAAGATTCAGAAAGTCATTTATTTTTGAAAATAAATTCTTTCCTCATAAGAGGCAATGTCCCATTTTCATAAGAGGCAAATACAAGTACAAAAAAACTATGTACTGCTTAAATAGCTGATAAGGCAAGTTTTAAAAACTAAATTGATACCAGCCTACATGTTTGCATCTATTTATACAAATTGTAGACTTTTAAAAGATTTAAATTCTGACAGCAGAATGACCTTAAGTTGAGTCCTTCCATCTAGACCATCATAAGGAGACTATTATATTGAATCAGGGGAATGACACCTCTCATTTATTACATAATGTAACTCGATGAGAGAACCTTCCACAAGCAGTTTGTATTAGCAATATAAAGATTATACTTATATACAGAGCCAACATAATTTTGGATGAAGTAATTCAGTTAATGAGAAAATGGGAGCTGATGATCTTTCTGGAGAAGTAAAGAAACAATATTTTCAAATACTGTTATTTAATGAGTAATTATTTTATGAGGACGTTTTCATTTTAGAAAATCAAAAATTTAACCTGCAGTTCTTTAGCAAAGACATGAAAAAACATCATATTAAAAGTCGATAATAACCATGAGGAGCCATAAGAATATATACTAAATGCAATGGAAAAAATAATCAATGTTTCCCAAACAATACGTCAATGAAGTTGCAAATTTTTCACACAAATTAATAATGAATTAAACTAATAAATTATAGTCATGCTCATTTGTCAACAAGAAACTATATTAACTACTCATACACAGAATCAACAACTACTTGGTATGACCATGAATGAACAAAAACAAATCATGCAGCTGAGAGTTTGGCACAACAACATACAAAATGAAGCGAACACTCAATGTACATTATTTGCCAATGTGATACCATAAACAATCTAATTTTTTAGCTAGTAATAATCCCTATTTATGTAACCTTTCATTCTTATGCAGAGATAATAGGAAAAAATACACTGAAAATAAGCAAGCCCATTTCAATTGCACACGAAATGAGCATCAATATTTCATTATACAAATATAAATGGGGACTGAAAACCAATTGACAAAACAATTATGTTAGGGTATTTTGCAGTGGAGTAATTGTCTTTAATACATTTAATTGGCTTACACACTCCACAAGTAATGAAATTTCTTTGAACATTTTTTTGTGGGTGGAGGGGGATACTCTCAATACTGTAAATACAGAAAAGATCAGAATTGTATTAATCTCCATAATCAGTGCACAAGAAAAAAAAATAGAATTGATGAATCCATTTTGGAAATTATTTGTTTCTTTACTCTTTGACGCATGTCAGGAACAATAACCAAAAAAATGCCACATTTTACCCTAAAAAAACCAATAATCTTTTCTCCAGATCTACAATAAATAAATATCTGTCTGTATCACAAGTTTGTCATATCATGTTTGGAATTATCATGGAATTTCATATTAATTTTAGTTTTGTAGTGATTTAACAAGGAATTTAGCTCTACTTTAAATTAAAAAGTAGAGGAATAGGAGTCAGCATTAACAAATAATGTATTTTACAGTGTATTGTCTTTTTATACAAAGAGTACATGTAACTGGCACATTGTTACAATAATTTAGTAATGTAGATGGGAATACTGTAAAAGATAATGACGTGGTGAATGCATAACATCAAGAACAGCTTGCATTTAGCCATCTTGTTAAGTAATCTTCTTTTGGCACCTATGAGACAGTGGATTCAATTTTACAAAACACCAAATCTTCTTGCATGAATTCATAGAAAAAGATTCATTAAACTAGATAAAAAAGGAAGAAATAGTATTATAGGAAACTTTCTGGGTCATGGCAGATTCTCAGATCACAACACTATCATGTACATTATTTTAACAGTGTATGTGGAAGTTCTGGAATCTCTGCTGAATTTTTATGCACCTTATCAGTCCTGAAATAAATATTTAACATTCTTCAGGATTATTATTAAGTTTTACAAGTCTATGTATCTTCTCTCATCTGAAACCATTCAAATGTTAAGAGTTAGTTGATGCAGTAAATTAGAAACAGGATGTTGTTCCAAAATCTGAATTGTAAAATTTTCATGTTACAAAAGCGCACAGAAAGTTTACACAGTAATGATAACATGAGTATAACTATGTAGAAAAAAGAAGTAGTGAAGGTAGTCCACCCTAGAGAAACCTAGTGAAGAAATAAAAAAGAATAGCAATACAAATCCCAAGATATATCCAACAGATATAGTTGTGCTCAAGTAATTTTACTAAAATATATTTTTCAGAGTAATTTTTATTTAGCAACACTCAAAATCTTATGTTACATGATGAAACCAATAGTACTGACCTTATTGACAACCAAAGAATACAACACTCAACAATTCATGGAAAATTAACTCATGAGGCTACAAACCACGAAGTGCTCTAATGACCTCGATGTCAATGAGCAGTAAAGCCCCCCCCCCCCTCCAAAAAACACACACACNGGATGAGGATGGGAGGAAGAGCTCCAGAAATGTGTTCAAATCAAAAACACTAGCGAAGTGTATGGTATTTCATGATATACTTTCTTGCAGTTCAAGACTGTGATGGCTCAGCAGTGGACTGCTGTGGACTTGGCTAAGAGGACAAAACACTGGCCAGGATGCTAGGAATAGAAGATATTTTTGTAAATTTTACTGATGTTTGAAATATGGCTCATTTGGAGTGAATGAAACATGACTGTGTCTTACTTTGAAACATGCCTTTTTCTTGCCTTTGTCTACTTTCCCTCAATGTCAAGAAGGTATACTGGTCAGTAAAAGTGGAGAAGTGACAGATCTAGATCACAGGGATCTGAACTAGCAATGCCATTGCTTAATGGAAATAGCTCAAGGAAAAGAAAGGTTAAATATAAATCCATTAAGAGTCAGTCATTCACAAGTCAGATTCTCCTCTAGGTTTCTGTTTTAAGAGTATTGGTGAAGAACAACTTAACAGAAGAAATCTTTGATTACAGAATGAAGATCCCACAATGAAAGAACAAAACTCAATGTGTTTCAGAAAAATGACACTGAACAAGGGCCTTACAGGACAAAGGTTCTGAGAGACAATGAGTCTGAATTAACAAACGACAAGTTCAATAATTGTTATTGCGAGAAGAAAATAATGATAGAGAAAATATTTAATGGATTCTTTAGATGTTGCAATGAAATAATGTACAAGAAGGATTATGTAGTGAGCGAAGTAAAACTAATTGAATAATTGAATATGTGCACGAATTTGCATCAATTGTGCTTTATGACAAATTGACAGTTGACTTCTCCTTTACCTTCATTAATAGTCGAGGTAGTGCCAAGGTTTTGGTTAGTGAAACAATAAAATAGTTAACATGAAATCACTTCATTTAAAGTAATTTCACATTCTGAAACATACATCATTGTTGGAAAGGTTCCTTTTGTTAAATATAAATAGAATATGATATCACACTATGACATATTGCTTTAGTAAAAATCTCCAAGAAACTAACATTTAAATGGTACAGATTGACTAACTGAACAAATGTTAAAATGTATAATATGTGTTTTATGAAATATATGTTACACATTCAAAAGCAATGGCATTTATATGAGAATAAATGTCAAAAGTGTGCAATAAATCTCAAATATACAAAGTGATTCAAAGGTCTTTAGACAAACTTAAAGGGTCAATAGAGACAAGTCACTTTTGCTCTAGAACATGGGGTTGCAAACACGAAAGGTGACCGCAAGAGGCAGCACAGTATCAGAGAAATAAGTACAAGGAAGGATACCAGAAACAGTGAAGTAAACATTTTTAATTAAAAACAATCTGACAAAACCACAACAATGCAGGAGTATGAGTAATGACATAACATATAAGTCGTACATAGCATAAAAAATATAATCACAAGTAGGGGGAGCAAAATCATTATCACAAACTAAATCCCATTTTTGGCGTTCTTTAAATAAGTGTTCAAAGGTCCTTCCATGGTTTGCAACATTGATGCATGGACTGCTATGAGCATCATCAAAGATGCCAGGTCTCTCACTGATCCATTGCAGCTGCTTCAATTACTTGTTTTCCACCCTATATTCTATGGAAAAAATGACTCATCTCCGTACATCTGACTTACCCTCAAAGTTTTCAAAAGACTTTTGAATCACTGTTTATATCTTTCTCTCTCAATCTACAAGCAAACAATCTAACAAATGCTACAGATTTGATTTATATTTTGTATTTGTTTTCTTATATTTTGACTAATTTTTTAACGTTCAGGCCCTGAGGTCTGCTCTTCCACATATCCAAGGTTCAGATGGAAGGATATTAAGGGAAGGAGAGATATTAGATTACCAAGCAATTACAAGATACCCCACCAACACTTATCTGGAGTAGAGGAGAGAAATCCCAATTAAAACCCAAAGCTAACTTGGCAATCGGGATCAAATCCCTGCCTTCCCACTTTTAAGGAGGTAAGGAGATGCCACCATTAATGTGTTACAGTCAGTAAAGCTCAATTTAAAACATTCATCTAAAACTATGATTTGCTGATGATTTAGAATGTAAGTTTCAACAATTTATGAAAACATGTCATATTCCATTGTGGGTGAGACTATTTCTCAAAATTAAATGCCCTAATTAAATCAAGTGACATAACTATCAAATATAGAGAAAGGCAAGATTATTTGCTCTTTTCTGTATAAATACAATGAATCTGAATTTTTATTAGTTCTGGTAATGATTATGGCACATTTTTACAAATTGTTAAATCTTACATTCTAAATCATCAGCAAATCATAATGTACAGAATATAACAAGTTGGGGATGTGCCAAAGGGTGTTACGATCTCTTTACTGACTGAGAGCAAACAGTTCATATTTTCCATTAAGAATTTTGGGGGATGATAAAATGAAAATCCATTTTTATATCAGGTTGCTAAAAAGGAAGCTTCCTCAAATAAAAAAATAACATTTTTGCATATGAAAACTAATTCCACTTTCTATCACAGTGCAATATTACCAAACTGAATCCTTCAATCAACGAATTAAATAGAAAACTACAAAAATACAAAATCTACATTGGAAATTTCACAATGGTGTATTCAATAAAATATATTTCCATTAAAATCACTGCATAATTCTCCTATCCAGTTTCAAAACCTTAAATGATGTGAATAAAAGACATAGAACTGATCTTAAACTTCAGATCAAAAATCATATTTTATTGTTTGCATTTCAATTCCAATGTAATTGCATCAAAATGATAATAATGCGAAGAGAATGTAACTGTCACTGTACCTTCCATGTAGCTGCATTTCGCCGGAAGTAGCAGAAGGTGTTCTGGAACCAGTTGTAGATCTCGTTCAGCGTAAGTTGTTTATCAGGTGATTCGATGATTGACTGAGAAAACAAGACCACATCTTTTTAAAAAGATACTCTATAGGTGACAAGTTATGGAAGAAATTTGAAAAATACACTCCGATCACATATTTTGATACTCATAAAACTACCAGACAGTACACATTACAATTATTGTACAGTGTATTGATAAACTAGAACACAACATATTCTGTCATGAAAAAGCTAAATGAAACAAATGTAATGAGAAGGAAAAAATAATCATAATTAAACATGTTTACAATTTCTCTTCAACAAGAACAAAAATAACAACCAGTTAATCAAAACATTTACCTTCATAAGCTGAAAGAAATGTTCATATTGCTAAGAATATGTGGAATATTACAGGAGATACAACAAAATAAGAGCTATTACAAGAACATTTACAGACATATATATCCTGGGAACATTTCAGTAAAAGCAGATAAAACGTGAAAAAAACCCTCGAACAAAATTAGAGCAGAGATGAAAGAAAGAATTTTAATCATGCAACAAAAAATCTAACTACATCTCATGGTAAATAATTATATTCCTACCTGTCTGATTAAGGATGCATATGTAAATGGAGGTCTTACATCAGCATTCTTGTAGAACTCACGGTTCCTCTGTATTTCTGAAAAACAAGACACACAAAGTAGGAGCTTACTCATGAAAGCTGAAGGAAAAATAATGCAAATTCGTTTAAAGCTCAAATCAATTTTGAATATAACTTTCCATTTTGATTGAAAATTTTTGTATTTTGAAGTTCAAAAACATAAAAAATATGAAGCTGAAATAACAACTTTATTTCTAAACTACAATGATAAAAGAAATAGGGATCTTAAGAAAAAGGTCAAAATAATATGCTTAAACGAACATAATCTTTTCTACAAAACAAATTATTATTTTTATCCTTAAAATCAATGCAACTTCTAAACAAACAATCTATTACAAATAAAACAGGAAGATATTTGTCATTCTTTCTAATTTTAAAAACAAAAACCCTTGCCTTTTTTGCATAACAAATTAAAAGATGATAAAGCACCAATAAACCTTAGAGCAGGGGACTAAAAAAAATTATGTTTGATTTGAGGAGTAGCAAGGTCGGCAAAAATCAACCCAAAAGTGCATTTATTCTGATTCAAACTCTACTCTAAAAGAAGAGAAATTTATTAGTTGTTAATAATGAACAAAGTGAGTAGTGAGAAAGAGATGTACAATTTTTACATAGCATCATCCAAAACTACAAAAGTATTTTAACATCATTTTATGAGACTATTGTTATTGTTCTCATTTGGAATAATGATCTGTCACACATGTAGTCAATGTCTGTATTAACGTATTCTCAATAAAATATTAATTGAGTATAAACATGTGTAAGTGGAGTGTGTGTTGCTGATATCACTCAATTAATATTTTATTGTAGTGACTTGACTCTTAAGTTTCTAAAGTATTTGACTTTACATTCTCAATGTTTAGTAAGATTATGTTCTAGACCCATTCATAGTAATTAGATTGGCTATGTTGGGATTGAGACATGTGGGTAAATGACCTGACCTTCAAACGTGAGTGAAATAAATTTAAACTGGGAAAGTATGACCTATTTAATGAGTAAACAGAACGATATTTCAATTTCAAAATATTTAATTTTGCAGTAAAAAAACACTAATATTATTTCAATTACACCACACTTTAACTGTTGCATGTGGACTTTCCTACAAGTGTTCTGAGTAAAAGATTTCCTTGTAATTATTTAACAACAAATGTGGCTATCTAATGTAGGTCTTATAAAGCTATGCTGGAACATAAAAAAGTAAAAGAATATGAAAAATAATACCAATCTTATGATATAGATGTACAACATAAGTAATTGGCAAAAAAAACTTAGATTTCTTTCATCTGTACTAAAATTACTTTTTTCTATCTCTTAAAAGTTTTGTAATGGAAAGAAACCAAATATCATAGTATTGTCAAAGTTAAATACATGTAGGATGTGTAAAAGAAGCAGAACAATAAAACAGTCAACTCCTGGACATCTTCCCCACACCAAACAAATAAATATGGCCAAGAAAACAAATTAAGAAAAGAGAAATACTTTATTTAGATACATTTTGGTGATTCATGTATTTCCAATGGGAGAAAATAAAATGTGACACAAAGATACAGATTTTTACAGTGTAACATGAAGTTACATATTAATCTGCATCACATCTCAAATAATAATAATAAAAATAATTACAAACCACATAAATTAATTCATTCCACAACCTAAAGAACACATGCATAGCAGCACCCAAAAACCTAGGGAAGCTTCTGAGGAAAGGATGAAAGGAGACAGGATGAGGAAGAAGTGAAGGGTCTTTGTTCCATTTGGGAAAATCCCAAATGATCCAATTGTCAGAGGACAAATTCAGTTACCTTGCTGCACGTCCAGCCCTGCCCTCTCCAGCATGTAGGGCAGGCCTATAGCAATGCAGCAGCCAGAAGAAAGAGGCACAGAAAAAAGAAGAGAGGGTGGTATCAGAAAGCAATCCCAAACAAGATGACAACAGAAGCCATGGCACACACTACATACAGTCATTACCTTCCGAGATATCTAAGGCTGCCCTGTCTGCCACACGGCGTCTCAGGGGAGTATCTTCAAATGAGCCTACAGGAGAGGAAGTCCACTCTAAGTGTAAAGCTAATCACTATTGGCTTCCTTTCCATATTTTGAGATATCTCAAGTGTCATGACCTCAAAGAAAAGAGGCATTTTTTAACAGGCCTGTGACCACCAAACAAATAAACCAACATTTTATGTAGTTTTATTTCTCCTGGTTTATAGCTAATAATATTTACGGTGACACTTATACTCTAAACTCATTTTGTCATAAGAGGAGAAATAAAACCCCTGAAAAAATATTGGTTAAAATCATTGAGTTCACAAGCAGTAAAATCTCCTTCCTTTACATCCATGGAAACTTGTGAAAAAAACTTGTATTCTTATTGTTTTTGAGTTAGTTTTTCTCCATTTACACTAAGAGACCATTTTTAAATCTGGTCACATTTTACAAAGATATCCTAGGAATTATATTAAAACACAAAAGTGATAATATCAATTCTAATTAATCTAAAAGAAATCTAACAGCTCATTTTCTTTGAAAAATCTGGGATACATGTTTTGTTAGTTTGTTGGTTGGTTTGTTTTAACTTCCTGAGAAAATACTCATTTTGATTATCTAGTCACATAAGAAAGAAGGGATTATTTCTTAAAATGTAAAGAGCAATGGATTTAGTATGGTAAAACAACAAAAAAATTTGGTTTAAAATTATTGAATTTTCATGAAATCTTTTTTATAAATGCTTAGGGAATCAGTGAAAACATTCAAAGATAACCTTGACACAATTCACTGTCTTAAGCTTTAAGCAGATATGAGTTGGAATAGAACTCCTGTTAGTATTTGAATTGGTGCAAATAATTTCATCTTGGAAACGAAGTTCGAAATTATGTATGTTAAGAAGGTAGTCAAAACCACACAGAAAAAATTGAAAATATTTTTCTTTACACATTATTATTCTCGTAATAAAAAATGTAGATAAAATTATACATATTTTTGTAATTAACATAATTGCTCCAATCATTTGCAAATATTTGCTAGACAAATATAAGATAAACCAAAAAAATAGCCGAGTGATTATTAGAAGTGAAGTATTAGCATAAAAAAAGTATGATAAATGAATTCATTAATTTTTTTTTCAAACATGTAAGATAATATTCAGGATTCTTATTTTTGTACATAACATAAATTAAATGGCTTTACATTTTGTTATACTCTCAGCAAGTCTTACATCATAACTCAACTGGAAAAATAAATTTATTAATTCAACCATTTAATAAATGTATTTGGTTGAATTAAGATGTGAATTTTGAAACTCAAATAATATTGAATATAGCAACTGAACCTTTTTAATAAGTTCATGAAGAAAATATGATGTACTATACTTTTATACTTAGTGCAAAAATTAAAATTTCTAAAAATTGTTTTTTAAAAATGTAATGATATGCACTATTATTGTTAGGCAATCTTACCTCCAGACAAAGAGAGAGCTGACTTATCACTGATTCGCCTGCGGATGGGACCTCCCATGTTTGGAGTTGGAGGATGGAGGATTGGAGATCTCACGGCAGACACCAGAGCTGACATTGATACTGAAGGAACCTGGTTCACAGCAGACACTGTGAGGCTGGGTGGAGGCTGACTAAGAAGTACTGAAGACAAACTTAACTTCGTCTGAAATAAATCAGACTGTTCATGATGAATGAGTTTTATTTTGCCTTTAGTAAGCAAGATCTTGAGGTTGGATTTTAATATGAGTGGCGTAATCTTTTATTTTTATGTAATGTTATGACAAACAAGAAAAGAGATGGTCATCTATGTTTCTGTCATAACTTCTGCTAAAAAAGTTACAGGAAGATTCTTGGGGAAATATCTATGAATTTATTTTGAGTGAATAAGAGTTGAATTATAATCTCAAAGGATATTGAATCCACTACCTACTTATGTACTTAAATAAGAAAAAACAAGTTCAAAGAAAATGTAAATTGGAAAATGCTTATCTTGAGCTTTTCTCATCTGAAAGGAAAAATGGTCCATAAATCAGGTTATATAGAGAAAAAAATAATAAGATAAGGAACTGCTTCAAAAATGGGGTGAATGGATATGCAATCTTTCATAAATACTGTCAAATATTTTTAAGAAGAGCAGCAAAAGTATTATTTAGGATTCCTTGGTCAAATAATGATCTGTACAGTACATTAATACTGTAAACCAAATTCTGTATTATGCATATTTTAAGGGAAATATGACTTGTTGTGAACATTCTGAAGACAAAAGAATTCATGCGTAAAATGCCTTCATGGAGAAATGTTCCTCGCAAGTTCCACAATAGATTTAACAAACTGGAAATTAAAAGAAAAGTTACTGTCCTGTAACAAAAATAGGATTCCTTCTTTCATGAATGGTAATGTAAGTCATTTATGTTCTCATTGTGTCTGATTCACTTCCTTGTCTGGTTAACTGAGAAGGCTTTAAATATGGTACTGCTAAATTATGTATCAGTCAAATTGCTTAATAAACTGTAACTTTTGCATGCAAACTAGTAAGTGTTTCTGGAGATTTGGAACATGAATAATTGGGTTCCAGTATGGATAGATTTTATGGCTTCAAGAAATTAGAACCTAAAAGTCAGTAATCATTTTCTAATGTTGAGTACTCACCCCAGGCTCTGCCTTAATGGGTTCGGGTGAAACTTGCTGCTTCGTCATATGCAAGTGATGCATCATGGCTTGCAAGCGATCACGCTCCTTCTGCAACTGCAGTTCAAGCTGGGATACCACTTGCATCTGTACACGTGCCTGGGCTGTCGACCGGTCATCCAGTGTATGCTCCGTATTGAGATGCCTGTCACAGCAGAAGATATTGAAATTGGCTTCCAGCAGCAAAGTATTATACTTAGTAAAAATAATGCAAGAATGATTTTCCAATAGGCATGGACTTAACAACAGAAAAAAGAAAATAATACATTACAGCACACTGTCAAAATCATTAATGTAAGATATTGCTCGAGATTGTTGACATAATACTAATTACTTATACATTACCCTTCTTTGTAATAATTAACTGCCAAATATTTATTTTCTCATGAATGAACTAATAAAACTAATCATTTCTTAGGGAATTGAGTGGAAACAAGAAATTTTTCAAACAAAAATACCATTCTGGTCTGTTCCACTCCATTTCCTATCTGAATTACATTTACTTCCCAATTATACTAACATATGAACAAAACGAAAGTTAATTTTCATAATACTCATTTCAAGAAGGGATGCTGGTGGGGATGTCTTGATATCATCATTAATTCATTATTTGCACTCTTTATTATTTCTTAATAAAAAGCTATGAATACAAGTTCAAAACATAATTGAATATTTTTTAAACTACAGACGTACAAACCCCCAAAATGGGAAATCAAAACCATCTTGCATACACATTAAATAGCTTTAATGTTATGATTCCAGGAAGACAAGAGAAAGATCATGTTACTGACATCCTTGTTTATTTTATAGTAAATAAATTTGAAGTAACCTCCATGCCATGATTCCTAATGTCACTACAAGGAAACTTAAAGGGAAGAGAATAAATGTATTTAATTTAAATAGTTACAAAGCTCTTAATTTACATTGATCAGTTGCATTTCTCAATATATTTCTATCTTCTGAAATTAGAACACAAATATCAAAAGGATTTAATATACCAGAGAACTATGAAAATATTTCTTACTTCAAAAATGATTGAAAATCATCACAGATGACTTCACAACCTGGCCATTTGCACACTCCATGACCATATAAGGGATGCATTTTATCTCCACTATTTTCCATTATTTTGTCATCAGACAAACCTGTGATACCATTTAAATTATCTCTTCTGACCAGTCCCATGGAATTTAACAATCCTAGAAGCACAATATAATTAAATAATACATTTTGTATTTAATGCAATATCATTTGAAACGATAATAAAACTTTTTTACTGGATTTTCCTAGGGTTGTCCAGGATGTGAAATGATTGGGAGGGGAGATGTCTCAGCCCCTAGTTTATTAAGCTAACAAAACTTTACTTTTTAGTTTCTAACAAGTTATTCAGGTTTATAGACAATATAATTTATTTTCAAAAAGAATTTCAGGCAGATATTTACCATTTAATCCTGGAATATTCTTATGAGAGTTTGGTGTGTGATGAGATTCATGGGATTCGGACAACTGTTCCTTCCATGGATTGGGAAGCTCTCCACTTCCAAGCCCTGTTTCCCAAGAAAGAAAATACTCTATTAACATTTCATCTGATTTCAAAACATGATTTTTAAAAGCATGCAATAAATTTAATATATTTCACATTTTTGTGTAAAATGTATTGCGATAATTCCTATTATTCCTGAATCATAACATATTTCTTGGGAACTCCGCACTGTAGTGGGTGTCCGTCAATCTTTCAGTCAATCAGTTTTGTTGAAATCACAGACCAATATTTCCCTTGCACAGCTCTGGGGGATGCTGAATGTGTATTTTAAACACAAATAAAGCATTTTTTTTCTTTTAATTGTATTTTAAAGCTAATTTTCAATGAACTCTGTTTAAATACACTAATTATTGCCAACTCCGCCCCTCCACATAATTAGGGAGGTTAATTATTACTTAAGAACTAATTACACAGAGTCTTCTACAGGTGACTGCTGGGTGCAATGTGTGGTAATTTTGCCATTTTATCAAAGAATGTTGCAGCCCTGGCCAATGAGGCATAACATTTCTTGACAGACACCCATGAAGTGCGGATTTCCAACCACTACCGGTCAGCACCGGGCCCTGGCTTCATGAAAGTAGCCATTCAGACGATCTGAAGTAGAGCCTGTAGGCAAAATGAAAT
Organism: Laupala kohalensis; assembly: GCA_002313205.1. NCBI lineage: Eukaryota > Metazoa > Arthropoda > Insecta > Orthoptera > Trigonidiidae > Laupala > Laupala kohalensis. The sequence continues at coordinate 833,859 of NNCF01129598.1, forward strand.
AGTTACACAACGTACCTTCTACACATTTTTCCATTTCAGCTTGAAGGCTTTACTGCTTCTTTTCATTAAAAATGCCTCTTTGCCCAGAGCTGTGTACATTACTTTCTCATTGTAAAAATTATCAGATGATTGAAGATACAGAAAATTCTAATTATTTATCATCATCATTCATTTGTTTTTGAATAATACATTTTTATGTAAAGTGTGGTTTGTATTCAGAATGGCATCAACACAATCTTGCACCCGCATTCATGTTGTGTAGTTTTTCTAAACATTATTGCTTGGAGATATTAAGAATCTTTTGTAAAAATATTTTACCATAAATATGTGTAATAAGATGAACAATGCGGAAAAAATATTGTAAAAATCATTTTATTTATTTTTCCTCTTGTAATTTGTAATAAACAAACTTCTCATGTATTCCATTCTGTTGAGTCATATTTCACAATATTATATAATATTAATTAAATTTTCAGATGAAGAAATTATTGGTGACAAAATTGTTGAAATAATAATTTCAAATTTATTCTTGTTTATGACCTTGTTTTTGTAGTGGCATTATGTATTCATGAAAAATTTTCTCAATTACTTCCTATTAGGTCTTTGGTTATGTTATAATGAAAATAATCCATAAATTTATGAACAAATGCCGATGCTTTTTCATTGGAACTCGTATTCCTTGAAAACAAGTAGTTATTTCTTTAATTTATTAAAAAAGGAATAAATCCAGGCATAAATTTCTAGAGTTTTCATTTTCTTTGTTGATTCATCTTTATTTGTTACAAACACATTTATCTTCTATATTCAGTGAATGCTGGAGCTTATCAATAGTATTTTTTACATCCATATCCTGATTTTTATTCTTCTTGATATAACGTATGTTTTATATTTTACTGCCTTTATAGATACCTCTCCAAATAATTTTGTTCATACATCATTAAATAAATCAAAATATTTTATAGTGTGTCATGTATTACGATGGTACAATCTTAAATATGTCTTGGAATCAAAATTGTTTTCCTTGTCATGTACATATAAATTTTTAAATTAATAAACACTCTGAAAAAGTTGTAACATTAGACTGATTCCATTATCAATTATCAATCTTTGAACTCTGTAATATAGCAGAATCAGAAGTTTTTTTAGTTCTTCACTTGTAGAAGGATTGTTGTGTTTCAAATATTGAATTTGATTGATAGAATAATAGTAAATTCTTTATAATCAGCATTAAATTGCTAAGCCAAAAATAATCTTCTTCAAAGCAAACATTTGATGTAATGTCATGACAATACGACTTTTTCCCAAAAATTTGGTATTCCAATCCAACTCTAGTAAAACAACTGAGATTTATGAAGCTTATTCCCTTGTGTGAATCCTCAGTTCACTAATGAACTCCATATTATTTAACTATATAAGCTTAGCAAATACGTATTGCAGGTAGATTTTCATTATAAAGGGCCAACAATTCTTGTTATGATTGAAATTAAATGGCAGGTTTTGTTATCACATCAATTGAAAGTAAGAAGTTTTGAACTTCAAGAAACTTTATTTGTGCTATATCCATGACAGTTTCAAATTCATTTCCGAGATAATTTTGTTGCTCTTGAAATAATATTTCTACCTGATTCAGCTTCATTCATATTTCCTTTTTCTTTTCATACATTTTATTACTTCACACTCAAAACTGATGTAATAATGTGAGTTAGTCTTAAATTTTAAGGTGTCAGAAATCATTGTAAGAGTGGCTACATTCTTAAAAAGTAAATACATTTTGACTCCGTGTTATAATAAGATATTCTTCCAGTGATGTCTTCATTTATCATATTTAATTATCAAATATTTTTAAATTTATTTTTAACTTGCTTTAAACAATCAAACTGATCAACACAGTTATTCACACTCATCTCACAAATCAAACTGAAATATGCTGAAATACATGGCTCATGTGTTACTGAATCAATCACAAACATCACCAACATAATCTCCTATTTTTCTTGCTGCACAGGCTTTACATATCTTTCGCAGGAATGTTTAGAATACAAAGCATCAAAGTAGAAACAGGACAGGAATGCTTCAGTGATAAAAATACACATCTTTTATACTTTAGAACAGTCTTAATGAATTCATGAGAATTTATATCTTATTCCATTATTTGATTGCTTAAATAAATATTCATTGTCCTAAAATTTAGTCAACTTCTCTCAATTTTTTCTAGTATTCATAAAATACAAACAAACAGGAGCCACTCTTTTATAATTTAATATTGCAAGTAAAAACGACCTTATATTGCAGACAATTTATTCTTCTTCACTTCTTACATGTGCAACCAGCACAGAATCATTATTAGTATCAGACATATATCAAATTAATTCTTTTAAGTTCTTTTTACTGTATTATTCTTGATATTTTAATTTGTTGAAGAATTTTAAAATTATTCTATGTATGTCTGTTCTTCAGTTGAAGTACAAAAAAGCGAAGAAAATGATTTACATTTCAATCCTAAGGAATCAAAGAATTCAGAAGATATATAATGAAATTTTAGCTTAGATTGTTACTTTGTTTTTCAACATTCAAATCAGATATTTTATTACATCATGATACATTTGGAGAAAATATTAACACCAATTTCTTTCAACAATGATCAAATTTAAAAAAAGCTTTTGACATAACCCATATTTTTTTTATGATTGATAATTTCATATCATTTTTTAACCCAAGAGCTTCTTTCCTTTTATCTTCACACTTAATTTCATTGACTTATTGTTGAGGTTTTAAGAAAATACAACTTTCCTGCGTATCTTAGTGTTGTTTTTCCCCTCATATTTTTCTTATGAGCCTTTATTTTGTATTAATTTCAGTTTGAAGTTGTATCAAAATTATGTCATTTTATGATTGGGAGAATCTTCAACTTGAAATATCTGGAAATGAATCATCATTCTTTATTTCAATCTAAGTCAGTATTTAAAATATTCATATTTATAAATTATTATATGCATGATCGATATAAATTTCAAAAAAAAGGATATCATTTTGTTGCTCATAATTTTCTTGTGTCTGCACAGGTAAATATATGATAACATTTCATAAGAAAGTTTCCATTGTTAGTTATTCATGACTTGCATCAATATAAAAAATGAAATTTGTTTTTATTGAAATCCACCTAGAGATTTTATTGTAATTAATTTCTTTGACTTCACATCATATTTTCATTGAATTCCACAGATACAAAAATACTTCCTCCAGTTTAGTCCAAGAAATTTTGGAAAGGGATATTTGAAGATAACAACTCACTGATGTATTAAGCATCCCAGCATTCTTTCCCAGATGTTTGCTAACGGTCTTCTTTCCATTATGCATCGTCATATTTTACCAAACTCAAATTCGAAATTTGGGTTAGAGTCTCACATACTTGCAAAGTATAATACGTCTTTTCAAAGACGATCGAAACCAAGCACTCCATCTTGAAGTAAGAGAGTGTAATTTCAGAGTTTGTAGTTTATTGGTTCTAGAGAGATTTTGGATCTTTTGGCACTAGATAGTTCTTCTCAGTATATAATAAGCTATAGAAAATAACTTCTCCAACTCCTGGCCAAAAAGTAGATTGAAAGAAAGTTTGGGAAGTCAGACACCACCATTTCCCTGTTGTTATCTTGAAGGAGAGATGCGCAAATGCTGAAAGTTGTTCCGAGGCGAATGAGTGATGAGACACTTCCAACGGTCGATGGAACTTCCTCACCCAGAGGGCACATGATCTAACGGCGCCCTCAAACGGCAGATATCCCATGCCCTTGGAAGGTTCTTGGGAGTCCTTGGACCTCGGGAGTCGGTGGACTTCGGCTCCGAAGCGACTAACGTGGCCGGGGTACTGGAGGGGCGGAGGGCACAGGCCACCTCACCATCCCGACCAGAGCTGCGAGGGAAGGAGGAGGGGTGGGAACGAGGAGAGAGCGGCGCCAGGGGCCTACCTGCGCCTTGGGCCTGAGCCTGCGCTTGCGCCTGCGCCTGAGCTTGTGCCAGCACCATAGGTTGCAGCCCTATTCCTTGCTGCAGCAGGTACTGGCGCTGCGTCAACTGGAGCTGCTGCATCAGCTGCTGCTGCTGGAGAGCCAACTGCTGGAGAGGACCCGTCGCCTTCTTCTTGTCGCTGGCCTGCAGCAGATGTGTCTGCTGGATGAGGTTGAGCTGTAGTTGCTCTTGCAGCTGTTGCATAGCTTGCTCCAGCTGCTTGCGCCCCAGTTCCGCCAACTGCTGCTGTTGCTGCAACAGAGCCCTCGCCTCGCGAGACGTCCCCGTTCCACCGGCGCTTGGCCCCCATATGTGACTATCTGAGAGCTTAGACACGGAAATTTTACGAGAAACACACGTAAGCCTAGATTACCCAATAATCTACTGGAACTCTCCGTTCTAAACTCGGCTAATTGAAGGATCCCCGTACTGATTCACGACGTGTGTCTTCGTGTAGACATCAGAAAAGTCTTATCCTCTCGAAGTCAATAATGGTTTTTTTTTTCGTCTCTAGGGAAGAGTATAGAGGGAAGTCGGGCGAAAATTATGCGAATCGATCCAGCCAATCCATCAATTGATGGATTTCACTTTTTCGAAAAAAGCTAGAACTGAAATCCAAAAATTCGACCGAAAGTTTGCGATGAATCTTCACATGTATAGCGTTCCCGACTTGCAATATTCCGATCAGAGAAAGATCCACAATAACAATTTCCCTTTTGAGCAGGGGTGTAATGCCACATTTGATAGTTTGGGAGCTCCCATGTCTGAGCATTTAGTACAAATTAGTCAACTTTTCTTATCAGTAGTGGTTGTCCGGGAGCCTTCCTTTAGTTTTAAAAGCAAAATGGTGAGTTTTAAGGTCTCATTAACTCCAATTATACATTGGATAACAAAAGTGTTGTTTACGACAATATTCATTTTTCGTTATTTTATAAAACCTTTCCCGTGTGCTCCCGCTCCACTACACCCTGTGATTGAGATCAAAGAGGCAAAGTACGAAAGAGGTGAAATTTTCAGCTACTCAGAGTGGATTATAAATTGAACCTTGGACTTTCTGTACTTATTCCATTGATCATTACGCTCTGGAGACAATATTACGCACGGTGTAGGGTGTGTGATTGACATAACTCCATGAACGAAGAAGTCTCGGAGAGGCGAGTCCCGATTCATCGCATTATCTTGTTCTGTAATTTTTCGAAATTCGACCTCAAGATTTTAAAATTGTTAAATTTTGAACTTTTGAAATAACAAATTTTAGAATTGTGTATTAGAATGTCGATGTGTGCATACGTATATACGATGACTTGAGAACACGTTTCATAATCATATAAGTATATTGAATTTTTAAAAAAGTTTTGTCCACATTTGGGGGTTTCCTGTTACTATTAATATTTTACTACGATTTAAAAACACATTTGTTATTCATTAGTCCTATATTTTTCACAAATCAAACAATTTTAAGTAATAGTACATTATTTTATTTCATGACTCTCATTTTACCGAAGGAGAAAGGTAACAGAAGGAATGAAGCCCAAATTTAGATAGAAACTTGAACTTGATTTAGTGTACATGTATGCCAAATTACATTGATTTACGTTACGTTTTCAAGTGATTGTGTTCACGCAGGCATCATTTCGAAAAATATTTTTTCAGAACAAAAGAGACCTCAAACTTTGAGATTCATTAACATTTCGAGTTAAGAGCTTTGGTAATTTCACTACTTTCTCCAAAACAAAAAATAATGTTAAGACGAATGATTGAGAGGTGCAACTAACAGTGGAGAGCAAAAGTAACACGAAATTGAAGACAGTTTAAAGAAATATGATTTCTATTACATTCTGTAAGGAGTTAACACTGTAATTGCGCTTCTACGATCGAGTCTATTAATAATGTTTCAAAGGATATAATTGGATCGAAGCTATCTTCTCAATATTTTTAAGTTTTGTCTAATCTCTCATATCTCAAGGACGTTCATTGAAGACGTGCGTAATGTTTTCGGTACAGGACCCGACTTACGAGTTAGGGTAGGTTAGGTTAATAATTCTTATCCGCCCCACTCGTTTCCGAAACGTGTGTTTTATTCCCTCGTCTTCATCACAGTTTTAAAATATGCATTTATTCGTTAGTATGTTATAGAATTCACTACTACTTGTGATTGATTTTGAATTATTGTTATTATAGGTGAAAAAAACCTATACATAAATGAGAAAGCTAATTTAATAAATCTTTACCAAGAACAAAACTTGCCATTTGGAATATGGATATTTTAAAACCATATCATAATATCTTGAAGATAACACTTTGAGCGCATAAGAGCAATCAATCTAAAGATTAATGTGTTTATGGATCTGCTCAGGGACGGGTTGAAGGGGAGGGCTTCCGGGCTCAACCCCCCTCGCACCTCAATTGAGTACAAAATATTAGAACATCTTAAATTTTCTAAAAAAAATAATTTTGTTTGTTAGTTTAGACCTTTATCTGCATTGAATAGTAAAAATACACTCTTCCAGAATCGTAAATTGTCTTAAAATTGCATCACTTTACACCAAACTTCCCATACCCCCAGAACCCCTGGAGATCAAATTCTACTCCCTCCCCCTCCCCCCACTTGAATCTGCTACTGGTTCTGCCGTGCGCTGATAGGGAACATTATTAGACTAGTGACCTTAACCTTAACCGGTGTTTGTGAAGCCCACACCTATACGCGACAGGCTTCTCTTGACCCTCAGTAAGTAAAATATTTTCGGAAAGTTGAGCTAGTTTTCATTATAATGTCCTACTGTGTCAAGGTCTACGTATGTATCACAATGTTTAAAATATTTTCATCTTATCATATGCTTTATGTGAAAGCCGAATCTGTTAATGTATTACGGAATACATTTTTCGTTGAAATAATTACATTTGATATCGTTTCACTATTGAGAAAATTATTTTTATATATNTCCCATTAAGCCATATGGTAAATTGAGTCCTGTTTCAGTGAGCAGATACTGAAATTCGGTGGTTGGAATCTCGGCAATTCGCGTCGAAACGCGAAGCACTTTTCTCTCTGGGTTATTTTCGTCAATTACTGCATTACAAAACAAAACTTCTCGAAGCAAATGCAACGGTACTGAATGATTCAGAGATGGCGAGGGCATCTTGTAAGAGTTCTATTGCCTGCAAAGCAATTGAGTCGTTCGATAAGGTAAACTTTGGCTTCGATGGCGCGAAGCCTGCGCTCACGGATGCGCAACCGAATCGAAGGAGGTCTGAAAACCGAGAAACTTCGAGAAGGATCGGGCATTGGGGGCAAGATGTGTCAATGTGACTATTCGCCTTCAACTACACTTATCCCCATTGGGATTATTACAATTCTGTTTCTTTCTGCAGAGTGATGCACAAGAGGAAATTACATGAATCCGACACCCCTTTCACATAATACGACACGCAGTCTGAAAGAAGCGGTAGGGTCTCAGAAATTGTGAGGAAATAGGGACATGGGGTGAGGAGTCTGTCACCTTTGCTACTAGCACTAGTCTCCACTCTTCTCATCAGCGATGACCCTCCCACCCTCCAATGCAATGTCACTAACCCTCTCGTGCAGTGGGCAAGCACTCGGTTTCGCGAATGTCACAGTCGCGGTTTTGTTAGTCTCAGTTTTGAGATTTTTGAACTATGATTGCTTCTTCAAACATTTATGATGTCTACTGAAAATGTAATACGTACACCACTCTGTCAGTAAATTGTTGACTTCACATATCATTCTCGTAACAATTTTTTTTTTTTCATTAATTGATCATAATCCTCTTACCAAGTACTAAGAGACCACAGAAAAGTTTTCCTATTCTGATTATTCTTCCAAACACTTTCCCTTTGTAGTTGATCCAGGAGATCAAGGAAATTTTCGCACGAAACGTGCAAGTTTGACTTATTGTTTTGCTGTAATCAATTCGTTTATAACCGTCTGATTTTAGGTACCTAGTCTAAGTGCTTATCAAAATAAAACCAACCGACAAACAAAATACTAGTAAAGCTAGGTATTTTAGCACACTGCAAAACTGGAAGGAACGTATCGCAAAGGAAATGTGGAAAAATAAATGTGCGAATCGCCCCAATCACTTGGGTCTGAAGGCGTTTGAGCGAGATGTTAGAATGGTTCAGGGCGATGGGGAGACGATAAGCGTGAATAAAGTCAGAGGATGTTCACTGTCGAGAGATTCAACATTTGAACTCAGTTTCTGTAGAGCTCAGTATTAGTGTTCAGGGGTTCATCCTGTTTTTTGGGGGAGGGGAAATTTTTTCTTCCAGGGGAGTTTACGGGACGTAGATCAGGTCGTTGCTTGAGTGAGATCCACTACCGGGGAGTCTTAGAAAAGCGGGGGCTCTCCCCCAGATAAAGTTTGCGTCCTTTCATCTCAAAAACGCATATAAATTATTTCCTGTCAAAAACCTTTTGCAGCTAAAACATGAAAATTATTTTGCGACACATTCACCGAATGTTCAAGCGAAATATCAGATTGGCTGTATTAAATGGAAATAGTTGTTATGCGCGTAAAGACAATTCAAAGAGAATTCTGGTACCTGGATTTTGAGTAATCTTTGAAAACACACTTCGGTATTCATACAAAAAATCAAGAAATCGGCTAATATCTGAAAGATAAAACTACAAAAATGATTGAATTTTCTTTCCATTCTTATACAGGTATGTCCGTCAAAATCTCGTAGACTAATTTTCTCGCGAAAGAAATAAAATCTTAGAAGAGTCCCCTCATACGTTATGGTCCTTCTAAAGTGAGGTCTCGAGTAGTTGCTCGAAGGTGATCCGATACGACCCGTATGGCAGGCGATGCTTCTGTGTACAACAGGCAGCGAACCCACCGATGCGTCCTAAATTGTACATTCCAGTGCGCGAAGCGTGTTTCCTTCACAAATTACGTGTCAACAATATTTTTGCTAGGGAGAAAAGAAACCGTAGAATCCAATCTTGAAATCATTATTGAACTGAACTTGAGGACACTTACCACGGTGCGAGTGAGGTAGCCGAATCTGTCCGTAGCAGTGTGGTCGCCTCCCGCTTCCTGCAACAAATGCGAAGGGACGTTGAGTTCTGAGGGCTAGGGAGGGAGGGCAAGGATGTGTGCGAAGCGCTATGTGAACGTAGCATTCAAGTCACGATTCATTCTGCATCACCCCTTCCCCGTATGATCACCAACGAAGTATGTTAACATGGCTAGTGTTACTTAGGCCACAAAATTCAAGCATCATAAAAACAGGAACAAACCAATTTTAAACTTAATGACGAGATATAGTGTAATGTGGTAGGGAACACATCGTCCGTAGCATACGTTGCCAATCTTCCATTACTAAGTTGTGTGACATAATTCAAGAGTCAAGCGTTAAAGGTTATTCTTTATCCTTTTACTCTCTCGAGCTCGTTATTTTGTTGGGTAGGAATTGTAAATGACGATAATCTGAAGAGTCAACTGCCTCATATCTTCGAAACTCGACTCAAAGTATCCTAAACCACTCTTTTATTTCTTCACGATAAAAAATTGTATTCGCGATGATTCCCCAGGTTTGAGAAGTTTTGAGTAGTATTTTTTTCGCGATATTGAAAAAAAAACAGGAAATGATGTGTACCGGTATCAATAAAACAATATCTTTTACTGAATCTTGTGGAACCGGGCATGGTCTACGGAAATCCTACGAATAATCCCCAGAAAAGAAAAAAGAAGTCTCCAGTTACTGTGGTATTACACGATGCGATTCTAGATAGATAATTTCACTACGGTTTCATTAAATTTAGTCACAAACAGAAAAGTGATAGTGGCAACGGGACTTCAAGCATTGACGCAAGACACGTAACGGAAAGAGATTAGTAATACCGATGTCATATTCAATATGGGAAAGAAAATTACGTATTTTGATAGTGGGTTGGACACTATGAATATTGTCGGAGCATTATTGCCTGGATAGAAATAAGTTCTTTCTTAATTATATTACCACACCCTACAAAGAGTAGAAAATTATTAACAGATAAACCCTGGGTTTCTGGCAAAATGTAAGTGTCGACAAGAGGTCGAAGAGACTGGTTTATATTACTCCGTTTCACAGATATCTGAAGCGGCTGAATGCACCCTCCAATATTTCAGTTGGAGATTCCATCCTACCACCCTGAAGTCTCACATTAATATTAGTACACCGGGGGTATTTGCGGTTGCATGTGACTCTCGACCCACCAAATTCAACTCTCCGGTAACTAATCCAAGAACTACGCAGAGGAAAGCAGTGTGAAGACAACGCGAGCAGGGCACAAGAGCAAACGCCTCAGTCGGAGAGAAACAATTCCGGCAGTCCTAGGAGAGATATAACCATTCGGCAACACAACCATCACCGAACTATGGGTTCCAAAATACGTATCTACTGACTGCGACCTCTAGGAATTTATTTAGACTATTTCCATGTGAAATTTATTACTTCCATGTCCAGTAAAGTTAACTTTAGAAACATTAACTTACAGAAAAATAGGGAAGTCTTCCAAAATTATGTTTTTCTCTACGAATCTCTTTCAACCTAGAAGATTTTTTGAGAAAATTTTTCTTGATATCTATCATTTATTAAATGTGTTTCACCGTATGAGAATAACTTGACGGCTTCAACTCTTCAACTCTGAACCGCAAAAGTAGAAGTTATGTCGGCTGCTGGCGTATGTTGAGAACCTGGGCCATCAGTAGTGTTGATGAAGATAGGGAATCCCTGTTTGAAAACCTCCCAAAGTCCTCCCCTAGATGTAACCCACGAGACGGAATCCCAGTCAGTGACTCAAGAGGAGGCATGTGGATGGTAAGGATCGGAGTGCAAAGGAGAGACAGAGGGCGCACCTGTGGAGGATGTGGAGGCGCCTGCGACGGTGTGGCCTGCGGGGGCGGTGGGGGCGGCGCCGCGCCAGGTGGAGGTGGCGGCGGCTGCTGTTGCTGCTGCAAGAACAGCGAATGCTGCTGCATCAAAGATTGCAACTGCGCGGGGCTGAGCAGCTGCTGTTGCAGCAACTGTTGCATATGATGGAGACCGGACGCCGGCGATGGCATGCCGGCGGCTGCAGCGGCGGC
>NNCF01129598.1:845154-1029956 GCA_002313205.1 Laupala kohalensis
GCGGCGGCGGCGACGACGACGACGCCGGGGACCGGAGTGGGACTGCTCTTCCCACCGGCAGCACACTCGCCGTCTCGCTCCCGTAGGCGAACCGCTTTCCCCGCCGAAGAGGCCTGCACACGCCGCCTTCTTCTTACTCCACAGTTCGCCAGGGCGCGGGTGCGGAAAGAATATTTAAATGTCGCCAAGATTTTATGCGGCGGGCGAAGGGCTCGTAAGGGGGACAGTCAAGGCAGGGGGAGTCTCGTTAGAAGCGCAGGGGGCGTGGGGTTGCGCGTGATCAGCACCCTCTCCTCCCCTCGGCAACCTTGCTCTAATTCACACCGCGACCGCGCGTTGTAATGCCAGCACCATCATGGGCGCGAAAGTGCGCGGAATTCCTGAGCAAGCGCTCCCGTTTGGAGAACACAGCAATCCTGAGTTTTTACGTAACCTAAATGATATTTATGCAAGACATCCTGCCTTTTCTAACTTCGTCAACTCCTCCACGCCTGACTTTCTCTCGGAGCAAATCAAATCTATTACCGTAATAGATGTGTANTCCCCCTCCCGCCTCCTAACTCCCTCCATCGCTCCCTCAAAGGCCTACTCCAACCCGTGCTCCACCTCCGCACTCCACCCGCTTCTGTGTTGTTTTCAGAAAATGAGGTCAAACAAGCATTGATACTGTTAGACGTCTGTTTTGTTAGCCTTAATAATTTAGTATCAATTAGTGCAGGCCTGAATTATAGAGATCTGGAGCTCGCCGCCTCCTCCCACGCCACTCAGCGCAAGACGCCGTCCCTGCCGTGCCCGCTCCTCCCCACCTTTCCCTCGAGCCCACTGCTTGTTTGTGGGGAGTAGTCGCGATCTTTACAATGGCAGGCCATCCTCCTCCACCCCCGCATCCCTTGGGTGCGTCCCGCGCTCCATGCATTCTTCAGCAGCATCCGGGGGCGGACGCCACTGTTTTCCACAATGCCCGATTGCCTTACTGTTTAATGTTGTGCGAAGCCAACCCCCCGTTTCGCAAACCCCGTCCCCTATCGCGCTTCAACCCAACACGTGGAGGTGATATCAGTTTGCGCTTTGCCGCTGTTTTACTTAGCGCGTGACGGGTGGAAGAAAACCTCCGACTTGCACGCGTCTCCAAGAAGACGAAGCAGCGAAGACTCGAAGCAATGATACAGAAATAGCAACGTACACGTATCTAAGATGAAACAGGCCCTTGGGTGTAGTGGTTAACAAGTATTTTTCTACGCCCAGCAAGTGATGGGCTGAAGTTCGTACGTAGTTGGCAGATTTTCTGAGGTGAAACCGTCTAACGAGTCGGAGGTACTACATATAAAGAGCATAATTGAGGAAAAAGATTAATCAGACACAAGTTTACATGTACGACAAACATTTAGTTTAGCTTCATTAATTTCCTCCACTTGGAGCTCTAACGGAATGACTCTACTAGAGGCTTCTATGGTGGGAGATGGTACCTTAGGAACAAGAAAGCGAAGGGAAACAGCCAGCGTTACGACATTCCGAAGGATTTACATCGAGTTGGTGGCGTAGTGAAATGCACTTGAAGCGAAGAAGGACGACCTATCTGTACAACGGTCCTTCAGGATGGTCTCCAAAGAGGGGAGGTATAATTCTGACAAGTAATCGACGCAACTGGATCCTCTCTACCTTTAGGAGACATTTTTGCTGACATGTTCGAAATTCGAAAAATTCCAATTCCTAGCCAAGTTTTAATTATGTTATGTTGAATGAAAGTGGGAACCATTTTCATTCAACATATGTTAATTAATATGTGACCTGGCAGTGAGATTCACCGCAATTTATAAGATTTCTGTAAGTACCTAAATTTTCTTTTAGAGTACGTTACAAGTATTTTCGTTGTAAGTCAATGACGCTCTAAAAGTGAAGATTTAATGTTGAACGTATTGTTGTTGTCAAAGTATTTATAAAGTGAAATGAAATACACTCAAACAATTATCAAATATAATTTAATAAACAGCAAATATCGAAGTGAACGTATACTGACATTATTCCAAAATACAGTTTTTTAATCGGATACATTCGGTCCATCCTTTTCTGTTCGTAGTGTTACTTTGAAACGCGAGTAATAAGGAAATATGTTCGATGATATAAAAGGCAAAATAAATGAAGAAATAATTTCAAGTTCATTTTTTTAAATCCGGGTTTTTCGACTGCTGTGTAATACGTAACTCTAGATATTCTAGTCAACCATGAAATTATTTTTTAAGGCAAAAATGATTTTGTTAAGGTTGGAGAAACCACGTTGTAATACGAGAGACTTATCTTATTTGTGGTGTCCAATTCAAAATGGAATTATAAATATATAATTGATTCTTTATGAATATTTAATTTTTAATAATGAGAGAAAATTTATTTGCAAATTTGGATGTTTGATTTACGTCAATCTGACGTATAGATACCAAAAGTATTAGTAAGCTTTTGAAAGAATAGAGCAAGAATTACAACATTAAAAGAAATATAAGACCTATAAATAATGAATGAATATATTTTTTATCTGAAAAATCCTCCGAAATTATTACTGCAGACAACGAAATAAGCCGCGAAATTATTTCTGATTATCCCATTTTGGCGTGCATCCAGCATCGTCGTGGAGCGTGAGAGTTCCCTCGCAAGGGAAAGTAACTTCAACACTCATCGATGCGGAATGAATCGACCATTAGGATTTCTTCCAACGTGAATGTATGACTCAATGTCATCTTCCGAATCCTCAAGTTACGGGTTCGAATAGTAGACACGTTCTTTTGTGATAAGTAATACGAAACAACTAGAGGCTGCATCTGAATTAATAATCTCCCTCATCGATATTTCTTATTTGAAACCCTATTGGAAGTGATAAAATCGAATAGAAAGGGGATGGCGTCGCGCTCACAAGGATCCCCCCACCCCTTCGTTGTCAGGAGGGTTGCAGTGTTGTTTTTCCGAAGCTTTGGAAGATGAGAGCTCAGTCCTCTTCGACCCTCACCGGGACTACGTCGCTTTTTTATTAATCGTGTGTCCATGAGGACGCCAAGGACTGGCAGGGACGGCGGGTGTGTTCTCGCATGCGGGATGGCCTCATTTTGGTCGCACCTGGCGACGCGGTTATATGATGTCATTTGTATTCTTGTAAAAGGGCGAAGTTGCAGCATCGAAGGGCGCCCAGGCCTTGGTCCCCGAGACGTCACGAAAGAGAAGAAGCCCGGGGCGGGGGAGTAGGCGGGATCTCACAGGTGACGCGGCTGCGGAGCGTCCGTCGCCAATCTCAGCTTCTTCGCGGAACAGCTCTTTATATAATGGAACTTGTTCCGGCGGGCGCACCCGTGTGCCGTGAATTTAGACAGCAATAATGAAGTGAGGCAGGCGCCGTCTGTAAGTTATGCATACGGCGCGAGCAGAGACGCGAGGTGGGAAGGGGAGGGGGCGCGGGAAGACGCAATGGACTTATTAACGCAATTACCCTCGCGCGCACCAGGGCTTAAGAAAGCGCGCGCGTCAAGATTAAAATCATGTCCCGTCTGACGGGCTCCAGATTAACTCATTCTTCAAGGGTGCGTTTAGCTCGGCCTGTTTGCATTTTGGATGGCGTGCTTGTTTCATCTTCTCGACCTCATTTCTTACATTTTAATGAATTTTTATGTGTATCTGATGCCGGGCACTGAGAAGGTCAAAGGAGAGGAGGAGGAAAGCAGGGAAGGGACTCACTTTCTCACCATCCTCCAACGCTCACAGCGTCGGGCAAGATGGAGGGAGAGAATTGTAAAATATTTCGACACACCGAATCGTGAATTCCAGAAACGAAAGTTTCCTTTGGTATCTGGGACATGAGAGTCGCGGTTCTGTAAGCTTACGAAACTACATTTGTTTTGTACACGGGCGAAATGATCTTTCATTCGCTCACCACGCAAGCCTTGAGTGATATTTGTGTCATTTCAGAGTACACTACCTCCTCTTATCATTATTGATTCAATCATTGTTATTCTAGCTTTCATCAGCCAAGTAATAAAAATCAGATTCTAGTAGGAACGTTTGGTCATCCAAAATATGTTAGTTTAAAAAAATGCTCGATAAAAGAAAAAACAACAACAGCGAAACTTGTCTCTACATTTCGATTGTATAAGTATGAACGCAAATTCTATAAATGTTCCATTATCTTTAATAAGTCACATGTCCTTTCCTAGGACACTAAAATGTATTAAAAATATTAACCACAATATTTGTTACCAGTCTTCCCCACAAAAACTAATTTCACTATAGAATCATTCTTTTCATTTTCCTATTTCAGAAATATTTGACGTCCTCAATGATTCTGTGTAAATGGATAAAAATTTTATTGACATTTTGTGATTAGAGAATTATCTGATTCTTGTCGATGCACGTTCACTAAAATTTGTTTAATTTTGATCCAAAGAGAACTTCATGTGGAGATCAAAGTAGATATTTTGGCAAATTTATCAAAAACCAGTTCCAATTGAAATCATTTGTGTATATAAAATAATTCGCAGGTATTGCATCCACATTAGAGGTATTTCGCTTGAGGGTTTGGTCAGGCGCAGTGAAATCATTTCTCTCCGTTCCACGAACACTTCATGTGATCGATTTAGGAGACCTGAAAACCGTTATCTGTGTATGTGCACTGACTACAAAGGAAATGAAGTGTTACTTCTTGTGGTTTTGTAAGATGTATGAAATATAATAAGATTTAAATAAATTGAAAAAAAATTTGACTACAAAGGGTATCCAGTTTTAGAAAACCGAAACCAATGATAAAAGGGTGGTAAAACAGAAAGAAGAACCAATGACATACATGATACGAAAATGTCTCTATATTGTTACCTAACGACTTAAATACGACTTAAATTCACAACTGTACTTTAAATAGTTTAAATTTAAACGACGTTTTTAGATACTGGCATACTAGATAACAGCTATATTTATCCATAAAACGTTTCAGTCAAGATTTCGGCCTTCATCAAGAGTAGATAAATGAAGTAAGTGTCCAAAGAAGGTCGTTAAATTTTATAACTTTATAAGATACGTTATCAAGTCTACTATATCTTTAATGTATACCGTGAAATCACTTCCATGTTTAAATACATGATAGTGTAGCATTAGGAACGTATATGAGAAAATAAGAACCCTGATTTTCCATCACTTGGTTTTATGTTTTAATTGATATCAGTTTATACGGATTGCATCTCAGTGAAAACATAATTGTATTAATAATATTCTGAAAACAGGAAAGTAACCATTAGTTTGTTATTCTTGAGATTGTCATTACTTTATCTATTATTAATACTGAAACGAGTGAGTACATCATTTCCATAACCTTTTATCGATCCTGTTTCTTCTACTTTGAGTAAATCGGTAGGATTGGCGCATGCTTGCTCCCGAAAATAAAAAATAACTCCACGTGATCATCGTAGATTTTAAATTCATCCTTGACAATTTATTATTTATTATCGTGATAAAAACAACGTACGTAGCGTCTACGTCTCCATTCTCTAATGGCAAATGTCACAGGATCTATGCCCAAAATATCCATTTACTCGCGAGAACTATTATGCAAGGAATCAAAGCAAACATTTCTACACTACTGAAGAGAAAAAGGCAATTTCAATATTTTGATTTTGCGACTCAAGGTTATGCGCTCCGCTATAGAGATCCAGTTATTTCCGGGTTCCCATACCCATCCATCGCCCCACAACATCTCAAGGGAGGTTCTCGTTGCCAACCTTCGTAAGAGTTCGACGAAGATGCGTTCGACGAAGTTCTCCCCCGTCGAAGTGAGACTCGCGGCCAAATGAATATTAAACAGCGGCTAATCGCTTTAACATGGGTGCTGCGATCACCGAGAGCGCTCCCGCCAGAGGGGATTTATATGGGAAAGGACCGAAGGAAGGCGGAGATACAGCAACTGAGAAATTTGGGGACAGAAAGTTTCAGTGTGTCTCGGCAAAGAAATTTGAAACGTCAACAGAAATTCGCATACACAAGGACAATTACTATTGCCAATAGAGTTGCACGAAGATACAAATGAGAGCATGTTTTGAAAGTGATTTCTTGGCAAACGTGAACCTTCCTGAAAAACGTGAACGTCACCTAAAAGGTGTTTTCCATAACACAGAGACACGAGTTAGAAAAAGAAAATAGCATATTGTTTTCTATATGATTTTGTTTTCCATGTGATTTCGGATGATGTAAGATGTATTAATTCCTCTATATTTTATCACGCTTTTGTTATAATATTCTAGATAATTATCAAGTTCTTTTTTTCATGCATATTATGTTTGATCCTTTTTATATATAATAGCTTATTTCTATCTGTAAGCAACCTTGGAACGGTTGTGTACACAATCTCTGCAGCCCGATCCGCGCCCAGGGATTTTTCCGGTTTTCCTTCGTGTAGGGCAGTTGTTTCCTCGGACAGGAATGTCATTAATACTTCTGTTATTTTAATCTTAAATTTTGACTGTACATAATATTTAAAATTTATTTTGGAATAATAAATAGATAACAGTACGTATTTATTAAATAATTTCTTTTATAAATATTAAATACGCCACTCCTTTGGGTCCTTGTTCGGAATTTATGGGATGGTACCTTGCACGTTTCTGGAGAGTAACTTAGTTCATTATCCATCATGTAGTCAAACGCAGTTTGTAGCTGCTTTTTGACAATAAAGTTTATACAGGGCTTATGTAAGGGAAATGACCGTAACATATTTCCTCAAAACAAGACGTAATGCCTAGTATTCGTTCAGCAATACAGAGAAGGAGTTTACGAATTTGTGCAAGATGTTGTTTGATTACGGATTATATCCAACCACCAATAAAGGATAACTGAACAGAGCATTATAGTAGTGAATGCTGATTTCGTTTGTTTCTTCTTACTAGAAAGTCAGCAACTGAATTGATCAGGATGAAATACGCACAAAATGAGATATTATTTATGAGAGGGGACTTGCTTCATTGAGTTTTGTTGCTACAACAATCCTGATTCATGTGGAGTGAGGCTCCGGTACATCGCTTCCGGTCAAAATTTTATTTTTTCATCAAATTTTCGTCATGAATTTTCATTTGTAGGAAGCAAAAAAATAGTTAGTAAATTGATTTAAAAATTGAATTTAACAGTAATAAAGAACATGAAAATTGCGTTCGCTTCAAGTTATTCTAGAGCGAATGCAACCCAAAATGCGTCTTTTCACTCCGTAAAAATAAGGCAAGACACCACATAAACTGACTGCAAGACAAAGTTAGGTTTCCCGCAAAACGTACCTGTAGTGCGGGTTTCAGAGGCAAGATACTAGGGGTAGAATGTGGGGTCTGGAGTCACGAGAGGATCTTTTTGTAATACGAATTTAAGTTTGTTTTCGGAGGATGCTTCAGCTAAATTTCTGTAAATTATTTTGCTTTTTTTTCCTAGACTAACGTTATTAATTTGCATAAAATTCTTTTCATTCTTATTTAATGTATTCTTTCTATTGTGTTTGTACGCCACTTCGGGTGATCCGATGTCATAAGCAAGCTTTCTGTTCTTAAAAATTTCCCCCACACTTCAGAACGCGGTGAAGAAATATTGTAATGATCGAGCGAAACAGATCCCAATGGTAACGCCACGCGTTAGTTGCGGGCGTCACGTATGTGATGAGCACGAAAAAGGAATCGCGAGCATTCATGCACGATTCGTCTGGTGTTCACACAATGACGCGAAGTTAATTGCTAGGGATGTATACTTTCTCAAGGGATGAAAACATCTCCTATAGTCGTCGTCCTGAGAAGTGTGGGAAACCTCAAACCTTCCAGCTGAGCCCATATGTCGACTTTTTTCGACATGTAATACACGAAAGATGGCATTGAAAATGCCATCTGTTTCATAGCTAATAATTACTCAATTGAAGCTGAAACCAATGGGTATAAACAACGAAGAAAATGTATCTTCTCTGATTCACTTATTTTTCTACGAATAGGAATATCTATTAATCTTCGTCCTTCACATAACTTTTCTTTAACTGACGCATCACCGGCTCATAAATCACATGAGAAATCAATACGACTAAAGTGATTGTAAAATATTTTTAAAGTTTCGGAATCTAGTCTTCTTTCTTATGAGGAAGTTTTTATATCCTACATAATTATGTGAACATTGTAAATGATTTGCGCCTCAACTACGGTCTCCTCCGGGAAAACGTCCTTCATTCATACGACTCCAGTCCTAAAAAGCGAGAAAAATATATGTAAATATAAGAATATCTTTAAAGGGAGTCTCGCACCAGTAGACAATTCGCCAAAATATCTTACCATGTAATGAATTTAAGAAATAGTGTATTTTAAGTTCCGATTTCTTTTAGATATCTGCAAATCGGCTTCGAGAGCGAATTTCTGGCTTAGGCAGGTCATTGTCAACATTGTCAAGATAAACAAACTGATTATGGATGACAAGGATACAAAAAGGAAACAGAAAGCAACGAAAACAATGTCCTGTTGGTGTAGTCAGTATGAAAACCATTTCCTACAGAGCTTCTATCTTGTGCTGAACGCTGTCCGTTGAACTTACATTTCGCTCATTTTCGTGGAAGCGTAGATGGGAAGAAGGGGTAGAAGAACGAATCGAAATGAGAGGAAGTCGGACTGCGTTCCTGCCTATCTCCGAGGAGGCTCAGTCCTTTGCTAATGCGCTCGACAACCGCTCGGAGGTGTGCCCTGTCCGCGGCGAGGGAGTAAGGGGATGGAGGTTAGCGCGTCCGATCATTCCCCTGGAGACATCAAAGATGACGCGGTCGGTGCTTAAGCTGGCCGGCGGCGAGGACAGAACAGCGCACGGGCTGAGGTCGTTAGTCGGCGACACTTTAATGGTCCCGTAAAGCACAAGCGACACAAGCAGAACCCAGCCGCTACACCGTAAGCCTCGCGGTCCGTCGCTAAGCTAAGCCGCCGTCTGTTTCCAGGGACGCGTTAATAGCGGCGACGAGTGGTCGTCGACGGGAAGGAGTTATCAAACGAAGGGAAGCCGCGTTGTTTCTTAGACTCGGTTCCCACGAACACAAGGAAAACTCCGCGTGACAACGACATTGAGTACATGCATCAGACAATCTCTGTAGTGATTCCCTTCCTCACCTAACGAATATCGAATGAAGTCTAATCGAATCGAGTGATTTAATTGCAAAAATGTTTTCTGTATTTTAAGTATCGCTTTCGAATAGTTTACAAAAATAATAAAGTCGTCAGAAATAAAAATTTGAGCGTACGCTTATGCGAGTTTTAACGTGTCTCTAAAGAGCAAGATTTATAAGAGCGAGGAACGAAGTAAAATATTGATCCCATATACTTTCTGTAAACACCGCGCTCATGAGCTATTACGTTTTAAAGCATTCAAAGAATGCTTATTCCTTAAATGAACATGCAGAAATAGCGACAGAAAAATAAAGCAGATTTTTTCCACATTCAAATTTAGTTCTAGTGATAATTTGAATGTGATAAAATATGATTCGGGAAAGTTATTTATAATAAACAAATAAATATAGATTGGTATTGGTAAAATTAGTTTTATTTTATATTTATTAAACAAATACATTTTGGAAATAAAAATTCACTGAAGCAAACGTTTGAATATTTGTCGAAAATTAAAAAATCTCACTATGGGAAAAGCATGCTGCGTCTTAAGTCTCATATCTCGTTCAGGACAATACACAGCAATAGACGTTGCTGTGTAAACTGTTGTCCCCAATTTTGTTTTTCTATTAGTATTGTATTTTTAGAAGTTACTCTTCAAATAGTGCACTTCAAACCGAAAGTAAATTCGAAAAATATCGCCTGAGAAGCATATACTATTACGAAACTTGACTCATAAAATTCTGAAGAGGAATGGGGAACAATGGAAATACCATCAAATAGGGTGGAATAAAGCGTGATAGTGTGGAAAATAATAAATAATATCTTTTTTCCTCGCAATTGATAACGAAATGTAATTAATAAACCACCATTTGACAAACTCGTCGCCAATCCGACAGAAAACGTAATGAACATCCCTATTTTAGAGCTATCGCTGCAGAGTAGGCGTCGCGCTGGTATCTGCCCTCCCGCCTCCTTCGCCACGTCGGGAACGCTACTCCCTCCCCCTCTACCCTTCAAGATCCCCTTGTGACAGTCTCAACAGAAGTAGTGAAAACGTGGCAAGTCACGAGACACTCACTGGAAGATGATACAAAGAGATTTTTCTTTAAATGAATAAATTATTTGCCAAAGAGAGCAGCTCAATCAACTTAGCCTTGTTCCCATCAATATTTGTTAAGGCTCTTATTCTCTCTAATTTTACATCACTTGGTGTACTGTTCCTCCGCATACAAAATAATCAAAGTTTTTCTTCATAACTTATTCTTTCTGTTAGTCTATTATCTTTATGATGTATTATTTCCCTGTTCACCCTCTATTTATATTAGTTGATTAACAGAAAAGCGAATCGTTTATTTATTTATTTCATGTCTTATGGGATGTTCAGGCCTGCTCTTCCACTGAACCGTGGGTGAGGAAATTGCAAAATAGAGATTTTGAGTTTGCCGGGGAACTTGGTCCCGAGTCGACATTTGTCTGGAGTACGTGAGGGAAATCCTAGCTGAAAACCTCCCCTAGTTCGGCCGAGAAGAATTTGAACCCACGCTCTACCGCTCACCGGAATCATGGAAGCAAAGACTAGACCACAGTTCATCTACATCGTTCAAGACTGCTTTAGACCAATATATATATATATATANTTGAACTTGAGACCAGGCTCTCTGACTCCACCAACCGCTAGACTGGTCTCGGAGTTAAACGAGAGATCTATTTCCTTTTGACCCTGGTCATGGTGTCAGAATCTGAACAATACGTGACCATTCCATCTGTTCTGCGTTTCCGCTTTCCAGATCTTGATACTCAAAGCATTTTTGCACCGCAATCGACCTATGAGCTGCGCAATTGCGAAAAAAAAAAAATTTGATCCAGGGAATAATCGTAATGGCGATAGAGAGATGTCGTGATTAATCAGTTTTATGAAGAAAATATATTTCCTGAATGCATGGTTCTGGGTTCGAGTTTCCCAGAAGATATCCATGTTTTCAATACGATACATTCCCTTGGGATGCACTGAGGTAGCATTTCAATATAACCAACACTTGAATTCACAGCATTTCCTCGAATAAGCGAGCCTGGGGCATCCCGACCGACTTGGGGTGCTTCCAACCAACCTTCGAGCTGTAAACAAAAAATGTGATAAGAACGAAGGTTGAATGTAATAACTTTTACACACCCCTTAATTCCTGAGAATATTTAATATTATTTACTGCAGAAAATTATTCTTTGATAGAGACGAAATTTTTGAAAGAACTTCAAGCTTCACGACATGCGACGACGTAAAAACTCGCTGACTCATAATATCGTTTACCGGAAATGGTCCTTTAAACGCGCATCCTGTGACGGAAATAGGGCTAAGATAAAGAAGTTTTACAACTACGTAAGCATTTCGTCGCCACGATATCATATCTGTTTCTGCAAATCTTTTTCCGCTACGCACCGCACACTTCGATTCACGCGCCATGTTGCGCGTTTCCCCCAGAGCATTAAATTAGATGTTGCTCATCAAAATATGAAGAAGGAAAAGAACGAAACTTCCCCTTGCGCGGAGCTCCAATTCAAGCAGAATTCTCGAGAAGAGAAAAATCGACGAAAGAAAATACAGGGGAAGAAGCAGTTACTAAACTGAAAATTAAACGAGACAAGCTGAAAGAAACGAGTCCAAAGGGGATCCTAACTAATAAACTCCAATGACATTTCCCGCGCGGGAAAGGGCTTGTTGACTTCATCTACAAAAATGCGTCCACACCGTTGTTCTTAAGAGTTTAAGGACAAAGTTTTTTTTCATCGACTAATTATGACAGAAATATTCACGACCAGTAATCAGGAAAATGAAAGAAAATGCGAAATATTTAGAGATAATAAGACTGGCATTTCGGTGTAATTATGTTTCCTCTTTCACAAAATACATCGAAAAACGTGCGTGGTATTAATTAAACGCTTCAAAGCAATTATCTTACAGAATGTAATTACAGTAACATATTTTTGCTATTACAAACTGAACAATTTCCTATTTATCCTTGGGATTCAAAGTAATTTTAATCACATTCAAGATACTTTTAATAAATGAATAAATAATTAATATCTGGATAATGTTTTCAAAAATTGTAAATTTATTCGAACTTACCATACCCTTAATGATTCCGAAATGTTTCCACTACCATCATGGAATTCGCACAATATAAATCAGGATGCCCCCAGAGAGTTGGAGAAATATCATTTTGACGAAGCAGTGGGAAAAGGAAAAATAAACATGATTGAATTTTCCTATCTATTCAGCAGTATCCCATTTGCAATACTACTTAAGGGCCATTTCATCCTATTGATTGTTTTCTAAAAACTGTTAACATACATCCTTTGCTATTATGGATTTAAATGTAAATATAAAGAAGTTTATTTGTTCTCCAGGTGGACAAACGTACTTTAAACTGTTGTTTTGAAATAGAAAGTAAAATAAATATATTCAATAGTTTGAGTCCACGCGGCCATAATAATAAACTGCGAATGATCATCTTTCCATTTGATCGGAAACTAAGATGCAAAGAATATTCGTGCAACAAAAAAGACATGGAAGCGTGTTTTGTCATAGCCAATTTTGGATTTGCCATTTGAAATTTCTGGGACAGTAATTTACGATCTTCTCCTTAATCATTTGTGTTCTTAAAAAATGTCAAGAGAGAATGCTAGAATGCAGCATTCTAAAAAGATATACAAAATTCTTATATATTTTTATGCATGGTCTAAGTAAAATGCTACCTCAGTTACGCAGGAAAAACTAAAACATTCAGAAATATTTCATGTTTATGTTAATTAAGAAATGCAAAATTTTCTAAGTTAAAGCGTTCTCGTATTTTCATACTCACTCATATGCACACGCAGGTATAATTGCGAAAATATCGATTTTGGACTCGAAGCTATCGGGAAAACGAAAGAAAAAGGCTAATAATGCTTGGAGGTTGTATCAGATAAGAAGTTGAACTACCCTTTTTTCTCCGAATATCAGCCAAGATGTGCTTAGTGTCCCTTGGAAGGCCCGCCTGCGGTAGTGCAGGACTGCCAACGTTCGCCACGCACGAGGCGAAGAGAAGCGGCGCCGGGGCAGTTGCGTCAACGCGAAGTGACTCAGCAACTCGGCAATGGAATCGAGAAGGTTGACGGAGCGCTCGTGCTCCCGCGGCAAACGAGGTGTTCGCCAGACAGAGAGGGAGGAAGGGAGGATGCGAGTGTGTGGCGAGGGACGGGTGGAGAGGAGGTGGCGTAAGTGGGCAGGCGACGCGCAACTCAGGGGAATGAAGCGGAAGCAAAGGTGGAATGGAGAGCTACGGGGGAAGATGGAGGGTCGGGAGCATCCGAGCCGGAGGACCAGAAAGGGTGTTGGGGAGGGCATCTGCTAATCAAAGCCCCCTCCCATCTAGGGTGTAGAGCGCCACCGCCGCAAGGTGACACGGCTTTGTCATTCTCGCGCCGGCTGCTGGTTTGCGGAAGAGGAGCGGGCGAGAGTGCGGAGAGGACGGGAGGCGGCGAGGGATTGCGGGGAGCAGCGACTATTCCTCCCAAAATTTGAATGCATGAAGCCCCACTCGAGTCGACAGCGGGTCCTGATGGCGGCGCACCGAATAAAGGCCAAGAAATGGTTAAATCATCCCGCGCCCCCTCCGTGCCACCGACGACCCCCCTCCCATCTCCACTGTCCCCCGCCCGCGCTTTGTTTTCTCGTTAATTTTCCCCAAAATTGCGCTCCTGGCTCATACCTAGGCCATTGGTATTCCCTGCGAACCGCAGGCAAAAACTTAAAAACTCACCCTGGTGTTTCATCCCTTTTGGAAGAAAAGATCCCTTATAACATATTTCATATGCAGAGGGCTGTTTTGCTTGCCGGAGGCAATATTATTTCCATATTTTTCACATAATGCGCCGCTGTGTATGGCTTTTATTTCATGTGACATCATGGTAAGGCATTTTAACGTCTTATCATTCATTGCGGCATCTCTTCAAGCCCATGCAAAGAAGCCCGCCCAAGTAAATATTTGTTCAAGATGGGCCATAGCTCGCCCATGACGGTCACCACCCCGCCCCCACCCCCGCCCCGCTTTTGCGCTCAGCGAGACTCCACTTCTCCCTGCAGACCTCCGACCCCGCCCCACACTCCATCGCGTCGCTGGAAACAAACAGCATCACCTTCCCCGCACCCCGGCTCGTCCCACCAACCGCCCGCGCCCCTCCGATGGCAGATTTCCGGGAATTATGGGCTATAAAGAAGGCAGCACGCCGCCTGCCGCGGGGGTGGCGCGCGTGAGATCGCGTACACAGGGCATTCGCTCCCCGCCTCTGCACCCCATTCCCTGCCATGACTGCAAAGAGGAGGGGTGCGAATTTACTCGTCGCAGGCTGCGTCTCGCTGGACGGCAGGAGTTCGATGCAGTTTCATGGAGTTGCTCACCAACAAAAGTGGAAATGTTTGCTATTATTTATATCTTTTAAGGAACGATATCGAGATTTTAAATTTATTACTAGTCGCATTTACGTCAGGTAATATGTATTCCACAGCTTATTTGGACGAAGCAAAACTTTCCCCTAAGTCTAAACTTCTGGGTTCGCATCATGTGTGAAGTTGCAATGATCCTTTGAAAGGCATTGGGTTCCAATACAAAGAGAGGAATTTCAGTATCAATTTCTTAGAGAATACTTCCTTATTTACTACGAGAAGAATAATTTTCTCTCAACTAACACCTCATCCCCATATGACGTGTTTTTCATCAGAGAGGACTTACGAGAGCCAATAGCAACAAGGCAGTTAGTCAAGATGGGTATTCCAGTTTATGGAAGGTGCGAGAGGGTCGCAGGGAGACAGGAGCAGCCGCATACGAAGGGGCTTCATGAAGAGCGCTCCACGGCAGGCGCGCGAGGTTGGCAACTGGGACCGCGCTGCCATCCCACTCGGCAATTGTTTGCGTTCGTGCGAGGGGACGGGAATGCACACGAGTGTCAATGCGAGCGATTCGCGCTCTCTGCACAGCGCCGTAAAGAACGCTTCGGTGGCAAAAGTTAAAAACAATTTTTTTTCATTGGTTCATCTTATTCTTTTACATGAGGAATATTTTTTTTCGGATACAGGGGTATGGGTTTCGATGATATTGATAGGACGGAGAAGTTTTGGAATGCAAATGATTCAGAGGAATATTGTTTTCAGTTGGAAAGTTTGATAGACCAAATTAGAAGCTTCTACTGCCACGAATCTTATAAAGCGAGCAATAATTGTACCTATCTATAGAAGTAGGTATGTTGTGTCTTTCTCGAGAATGTCTATAGCGGCTTGGATGAAATTCGTGGAGTAGAAATATTTTGGGATAAAAATGAATTAACGTGATCTCATTTCCAAAAAAGGATCTTTTTAGAATGTCTTTAATATTAGAATATACGTATATTACGGATTCCAAAGTATCTACATTGCCGTCAAGGTCCACTGAAGCATAGAGAAAGATACGATTTTGCTGAGAAGATGAAGCTTATCATATAAGATATTTGGAATATCTAATTTAATGTCTATGTCTTCAAGTAAGATACATGGATAGTACTGACAGTGAGATACTTATGTATTTATTTTTACAAAAGTCTATTATTATAGCGCGTAGTGGGCAAGATGTCGTCTAACTACAAGATCAAAGGTTCGATTTTCATTGTGGTAATCTTTTGTTTAAAAAATCATCAGCAATTATCTCGGTTATCCATATATGGATTCAATAAAAAGTCGCGTCGCTAGTAACGATTTCTTCACTTAGCCCAACCCACTCCTTTACTCTCCACCAACACCCGTTTACTCACAGCCTGTCTGCCGGTATTCATTTTTGAGGTTCAGAAGCATCAGCGAATGAGCAATTCAAGCGCAACACAACAGGCGAAATACATCTATTATACACCGAGCATAATGATAAAAGAAAGAAATCTTCTCCACCTCCACATTTTATCGAGAAATAATTACGCTAGGGTTTACGAAAATGTAATATTTGTAGTGCATGGAAGCATAATGTTCTTGTTTTATAGTGCTCAATAATAGCGGTGCCACATCAGAGATTCATTTGAACGCTACCGTATGCATATGAACATGAAGGCTTAATAAGAGATTCCATTTCCATGAGCATATTATGTACCTTGTAATTAATCAACAACCCACTGCCAAAACAAAATACAAGATTTTTACAAAACAAACTATGCCAAAATTTTGAACCAATTAATTTCAGACCAAACAAAACATGATGAACCTCTCGGAAAATAGTTTTCTCTTATTTTTCAATTTGAATAATGAAAGAGCCACCCTCATGTTAACAAGTCACGCTAGTGAAAGGATAATGTTCTACAGGAAAATGGATGGAAAAGGAGATGGAAAACCAAACTTTTGTGGATGAAAGACTAAATAAACATGTATTTTCCTAGTATGAGAAAATAGTAGGGAAATATGACGAACGCACATGTGAAGAGCGGTGAGGAACGACAGGTCCTTATGAGATGAAGTCTGAAGGTGTTAGTATATAAGGAGTTCAATAACACACGTATAACTTTCAATGTTATTACGCACTAGTCTCTAACATCCAGGATTCGTGTGTCTGTATTGACATCCGTATGCCCTAAATGGATTAACTTTTTACCTAGTTGGGGACCTAGGATGCCAATGGTTTAACTTACGCTTGTACTTTTTTTTCGAATCCATATAAATGATCGTAATAATTATTCTTGAAAAAAAAAAGTATTTATGCACTAGCCGTTCTTAGTTAGCATTTGGATTTGCTGTTCTCATTCAAAATGACAACGTCGCACTCCTGGCTTTCAGCGATAGATCCACTTTCGCATATTCTATGACTATATGGGCCGACTCGCAGTTCTAAACATCGAGATTTTCGAAGGTCGAGTTGACAGTTTTTGCTTGAAGCACCGGCTGAACGCTTGGAAATGGATGGTTACCGCCCACCCATGAAAGTGAAAATTGTTTGAAGACGTCACCGACCTCCTCTCCCAACTCCGGAAGCTGCTTTATTTGGTGGTGTTGACAAAAATATTGCTCTACAAGAGGACGGGCGAAGGGAGACCGGGACAGTGCAGCGTTGTAAGATTGTCAAAACACCAAGTGCAAAATAAGACCGGTTATACAATAATTTTAAATGTATCTTAAATTCGTTCAAGGAACCTTGAAATGCACTTTTACCACAACCTACAAATTACGTGCTACTTCAGGAAATTCCCTCTCCGTTTAAAACCTAATTCGATTCGCAGATTATTTTACTTTTTATAATACTTTTATTCGGAAGATATCGTTGATGAACTTCTAGCCTGCACGGGAAGCGGTCTTGACTATTTTTACTTATTTGTTAATGATTTTTTAAATTAATAATTACATTTCTTAGTATTAAGTGTGCTTCAAATTTCTGTATCATAATGCCTTAAACAACTAGTACATCGTTATAAAACATAAGAAATTGGAATAGAAGCGGTAAGTTACGAAGTGTAATGTAAACAAACTCAGTAACTTATTCAGACCTTAGTTCGTAATTCACGGACGGTCCAAAACTCCTCCAAGATAAGGTGACCAGATTTTAACATTGGTAAAGCGGGACACCATTGACCGGGGGGAGGGGGGTCTTGATTAAAAANCATAGAACTCAAAAATAGTATTGTAATATTTTTTAAAATTTCAACATAAGTACTATGTACAAATAGAATACATTAAAAAAATTATGTATAGTATTATTTTATTCTTTTGCATATTTCTCATTTGGGTGATTTTTTTTAGTAGATTGCTGTCGTTGTTTAAAAGGTCATGAAATTTTTCGCAAGAATTTGTTAAATTATATTTCACACATAAAATGGCTTTCAAAGTCTCAATACTTAATCGTGATTTTTCTGATGTCCACACTTTATTTACCGTAAAAAAACACGTTCAGTCGCAGCATTAGTTCCTGGTAAGGACGACGCGTATTCCACAATTTTTAGTGCATTATTGAATGGAACATGGTTTGTTTTAAAATGAAATATTTCTAACCATTTGTTCTTTATTGTGATTTTTGCTGATGCCCAAAAATTAACTTTTTCCTTTTCAATATATTTTTTTTAACAATGATACCTCATTAAAAAGATCATTTTCGGAAATATTACTATATGGGAAATTTTGAGTAATATGATCGAATGATTTTTGCACATCATTCCAATTAAGTTCTTGTTTTAATGTAACCCAATGAAAATGTTCAATATCATTGTAATATACCGTCCACTCTTATAAATAATATATGCAGTTACTATAGAACTTTTTAACGTGATTCGTGATATCTGCACGATTTATTGTTCTTCTAGCTGACTTATACTATTAAGGATAGTTAACGGAAGAAAATTATTTTCTACCGTTAACTATCACACTCTTGACACTGAAATTTTAAATTATTAGCTTCATATGCTACTTCGATTACCGAAATTTTGTCACCTTCAATACGTTTTATAGCATTTTGAAAGAGAACTGTTTGTGTACAAACTCTAGCCAAATTTTTGAAGATTCTTTTTCAAAAAGCTCTTCTAAAATTCTAGGACATTTATCCTGTGATAGAAAGTAGGGTTTCAAAGGATCATATATTTTCAAAATTTTTTCGACAGCTGGCAAAAGAGCTAACCAGCGCGTTTTACTGTATCCAAGTATTTTCTGATATTCGACTTCTGCAGTATCACAAAATTCTTTAAGCATTTCAACGCGCACAGCGTCTATATAGAAATAAGAATATATTTTAATTACAATATTTTCCACATCTACGGGCAACAAGTCAGCAGCTGTTTGAATGGCGTTCTGCATTATGGGCGCTGCACTACCAACACCAACAATGTTTCGATAAAGGTTTTTGTTTAATGTATAAAAAATATTATTGGTACTTCTTCTCGCTTTTCCTCCAAAATTTGCGTCCGTGTTGTCTGCACAATATGCATTTGCTTTGTTTTATTTTTTTTTCAAAATATTAATAATGGAACTGAAAATTATTTCAGAAGTTTCGCCGGACACAGAAACGAAATCTAAAATTCTAATTTTTATTCCAGTTTCTGAATCAAAAAATCTAATAATGGTCGGAAATAACTTTATATCCTTATGATTAGATGCGTCAGAATATATGGAAATAAAATTAATTTTTCTAGATTTTTGTTTAATTCTGAAAATGCATATGGGGAAAGCACATTACACACAATCGCCTCGGATTTTGTTCTAGCGCAGGCAAATTTTTTGTTGAATAACTTTTTGACAACTTGTGATGTACAGTCCGTAGATCTGAAGGAATGATGTGATTAATAGCATGAAAAGACACAAGGCCTTCTTCTAATGCTAATTTCTATTCTTCGTCTCCATAAGTTGTTTTCTGAAAACATTCCTGTATTTTGGAGGAAGAAGCGGCAGTATTTAAATATCTTTTATGTTTCTGTGTCACCAATTGCTTTGAAATATCATTCTTCCCGCCGTGCGAAATAGAAAATTCACCATTACATTTCTCACATTTTACCATGTAATCGCTTTTGGTTTTTTTTATTAAAAGGAAATTCACTTCTTAGATCATCGTTGAATTTGCATCCTCTTTTCTTACTCATTATGTTAAAAATCTAAAACAATAATTTAAAATTATATTATACATTATTATATACATATTGCTTAAAAATACAGTAAGTAGGTACATAATTACATGAACATATTTTATTGTTAGTTTATAAATTAAATTAATGTGATTGTTATAAGGTATCTATATTTTAAAAATTATTTTTATTTTAATCATATATTTCTTTTTAAATAATATCAATACTAACTTGTATTATTTTTGCTCTGAGTTTGCCGTAACGTAAGTCGTGTCACTTTCAAAGCCGGCGCTAGACATTTTGCCGCCACTATAAAGTATAAATAATACGAGTACTTTCTGCTAAATTCGAGAGAATTTATGTATTTATGAAATAAATAAATAACCTAAATTATCTGAATAGCTGATTTGTTGACATCACTTGTTTAACTAGCACTAGCATGCAGTACGATGTGTATCGTCTGAGAGACAGTTACACAATGTTTTTGTCGTTGCCAATGCCAAAAAATACCATTGTTCATTAAGTCCAAACAATGGTGGTCGAATTCTAACAACTGATGAACAATGCGAACTTTGATAAGCAGTTCTCGATAATCAGTTCTCAACAATTATTTGTTATTATTAAAGTTTAACATTATAAAATTAACAAAAATGACATAAAACTCATATCCTGGCGAAATAGCCCCATGGCCGCCGAAAACCGTATATCCCCTTCCCGTTCTCCCTTCGTTCCCTAGCTTCTCGTGCAATCTTTCCAAAAATCGGGACTTTTCTAAAACGCCGCGGGACGCGGGGCAAATTGTTAAAAATAGGGACTGTTCCGCCAAAAGCGGGACGTCTGGTCACCTTACTCTAAGAAAGAGTGAGCCCTTACTGGTTGGACGCAAGAGCATGAAGAGATAACGGATCTTGTATTAAGTTGACCTGAAGGTGGACCTCTAAATATTACATATTATTTTTACTGTATTAATAAATTGGGTGACCGCATTATTCACACATGAGTGAGGTTTAGTTTTATCCAAGTAAAATTTTTAAGTATCAACAAAACTTACTCTGATTTATCACTTTTATAATAATAATAATAATAATAGTAATAATCACTTTTTGTTGCCAAAAAAGTAGGTGCAAAACCCGTATAACCATTTGGATGACAATAAACGTCTTTACACTCGGGAAGCAAACTAGGTAACAACCATCAATTCCAGTCAAGAACTGTGAGGCAGTGGCGGATTTATCATTTCTGCGCCCCATGGCAAAATCATGGCATGCACCCCCGAAAATAAAAATAGTTAGTTACTAGTTATAATATCTAAATAATATCACAAAAATGTATATATCGTATTTAAGATAACACAAAAATGTTATTTAACTAATACGTACTACTATCGAACCTTTAAGTTATTCCAAAACATGTTAATGAAACGTTATTATTAAAATCATTCAAGGTTGAGATTAATAATAAAAAATAATAGTCATTGTGTTAATAAGACTTCCACCTGTTTTAGTATTCCATATTTTGAAGCAGATTTCCAGAAAGGAGCTTACCGGTCCCTCGAAGATCCGGAACCAGTCATCCGCTTTATAGTCATGAATAGTATGCCAGAATATTTCTTCGTGTACTGTGTTCGCATCGTCGCGAACCATGCGTCCGGCAAATTGCAGCCCCTCCACATACGAGCCTCAAAGTTGAATGACTTCGACTCCCCATAAGTCGTGAGTGAATGTTCCCGTTTCCGAGATGTTGCCCTCTCCTCCTCTTCCCGACGTTACGAAGCCAGCACCTGAACCGCAGAGCTTCCTGCCTCCCCCGCCCCCACGCGCTGACAGGGGGGCACGGGGGTGGCATACATTTTCGAAAGCTCCGCTCCGCCTGTCTCGCGTATTCTATTATTCGATTCCTGGATAAAAAGATCTTACAATTTTTTTCTCCTTAAAAGTTTTTTCTGTTTGCCTCCTGGGGTGGAAGGGAAAAATTGAATGAAACATAAAACAACATGTTGAGGGGCGCCGGGAAGGGGGAGGGCAAGGGAAGACATCTGACGGAGACGAAGGCGCGACGGTGGGGGAGGAGGAGAGGGCGCGGTGGCGGAAAAAGGGCAAAAATTATAAGCGAAGGAACAAAAGATGATTTGAATTATTCGAGGACGAAGACGAAGAAAGGGGCACAGAACTAACACTTCAGTAAATAGCGGGAGATTGACAGACAGAGGAAATAAAAAAAGCCGCTATTTTTCCTGCTTTTTAAGCTCGACGGGCCTGTCGACGTTGCGCTGCGGAATCTCAATCGGAGCGCATACATTCTGGAGTGGGGGGAAGGAGCGGGGGAGAGTCTAGCGTTCAAGTAGGCGCCTCCGAGGCAGCGTTCTTCGAGGACTTCAAGAGAGGACCGGAATGATCGAGCCACTTCTCCATCTCTCCATGCGAATGATTCAAAAACACATTTCAAAATATTTTTGGATATTCTGGAATTTGACCCATGAAAATCCAGGAAAAGACCCCGGTCACATAAAATAGTGTCACTTGAATAGTGAGAGGAAGTTTTTTCTCTATTGAAAAGAAGGTATTGTTAATCGATATTTTTTACGTATTGCATTGATAGAAAACGATACAAAAATAATATATCCCTTAAATTCTGACATCCTTGATCAATTTAATACATTTTCAAATCGAAAGGGGACACTTTAGTTCCTTAAGCGCGTTCAAGCTTGAAGCTGCTTTTCTCGCTTCAGTTATAATTTGAGAGACTAGAAAGCTGTCCTCCGCGCATACTGTAGCGGCGATTGGCAATCAAAAGAGGGGGTGGGGGCAAAAAATATGGACGATTTTCATTAATATGACGTTTTCTGTATATTTCCACTATGTACGATTTAAATAATGAAATAAATCAAGGAAATAGTATTGGTGATTACAACATCAAGGATGGTGTATTTTTTTATAATTCCTAGCTTTAGACGGTTAAAATGAAATTTTTATCTTCCCTTAGAAAAGTGGGCGGGCGGCCGCCGGCACAGCGCGCATACGTTCGAGGACATTGACGGCGGAAAATTCAAGTGATATCGTCTCTGCAAACTCGTAAGAATCGGCGATTTCTATGGAGGAAAACTTTACAAAACGTTCTCCAGATTATCTGTAACATTCTTATCAATTATCCATTATCATGCTTTCATTAATGATTCCTGAAATATGTATTACACCGGATTTCTGTTTCAGCAAACTACACGCTCCACGAAAATAGAGGAAATAGTGAATCGGTCAATATATTTTTAAAAAATGTAATAAAAAATTTTGGAAATGCGATTTTGTTTGTGTGTTTTTGGGCGTGGGTCAAATAATATCAATTCTTTACAATGCCAATTCTAGGGTTGAATTTCACTCTGCTTCAGGGTTTTATTAAAAATGAATAAATATTATCAGTACTGAACATACAATACTATTGCAAATCCTAATATTATACCATAAAAGTAACTAAATACAAATATTCTATCCCAAAACAAATAGGAAATGACCAGAAAAAATAAACAACAATTAGAATACTCATATAATTTTAATTCCGCATTGAAATATGATTTGCGATACTGAAAACTATATGGAAAGTATTTTATTGTTCTGACAAAAAGACTTAAGTGTTTCGGAGAAAATTACATTCCTCATCATTACAAACTGAATATTCTGGTCTATAGAGTGCAACCAAAACGATTTTAAGGTATGATTCCATACAAAATTATTTCAATTCTATTATTTTAAGCTGAAGAATAAGTTACGTTCCAATGTGATATAAATAAATTTTGATGGAAAATTAATTTCATCAAGAATACATCATACTGCGAAACGAAACAAAAGCAACACACGTATTTTTGACATGTTTTGTCAGCTCATGGCACACTTCGTACATTAAAAGACGAATAATCAATGTTCGATTATACAACTGGATAATATTGATCGTGTATTTAATGCATTGAGCGATGGAAGTCAAATTATGAAAAGAAAGCTAATGTCAGTCGCCAACAAACGTCTCGGAATTCAATGAAACCTTCTCGGACGGCAGAGAAGTGGGTCATCGCGAGCCGCGCCGCCGTCATATCTGGAGCAGCTGAAGCTACAGCGGAATGTCGTCGCCGGGCACTAAGTCGTTTTCGCATGTCACGGCCTCGTCGCCGCCAGCGTCTTAGGAACGCGTTACAGCACAGGGGGGCCATTTGCAGATCTTACACGCGCCGCGCCGTCCTCGCGGTTATGTGTCCCCAACGCATCCTCACGAAGCGACATCCTCACAGAACGACGTCCTCGCGGCCGCCAGCTCACCCTCGTGGACATTTGGCGAAGCCTCAGGATCAGTAATGTCGTTAGCAGGCAGGCAGCGGTGGCTGCACTGCGTGCGTTGTGAAGGGAAGGCGGCAGGGTGAAAAGCCGGGGACGGTGGGAGAGGCGTGGGAGGAGAGACACGGGAGAAGTGGGAAGATTCTACGCACAGGACATTGCGAGGAGATGGTCCAATACGGTGAGAGATCTGTGCATACGAGCGAGTCGGCGGTGGGGAAGGGGGCGGGAACACAGGCGAAGTGGAAGGGAAGTCGCACGTTTTATGTGCTTCCACAGCGGATGCGTGTGTTTTTTAAATTTTAAATGCCTCCCGCGACCGAACAATACTGCCCGGCGCCTCTGCAGCCGTTAGAACTAAAGCGCTTGAATGTTGCACCGTGGGATGAAATTTATATGCCTCGCGCGATTACCTTCTCAAGCTGCTGCGAACATTAACTGCTGTAATAGCCGAATACAGAATAAACTCTTTATTGAATAAAGAGTAAAACGATTTTCGCGTCAAGTTTGGGAAGGGCACTTTTTATGAATTAACTTCTCAAATGCATACTATGAATCAAGCATGATCTGGACATCATGTCAACTCTAAAATGAGTGTCTCTTTTGACTGATTTTAATATTATCTACTGCACATATCGACGATGCGTTTCTTAAAAATTACCAATGAGATCAATTATGTTATTGAATACACATTTTAATGAACTTTTAAATTATTTCTTTCGTAAATGGAGATTGATAGTAATGAATAAACATACTGTATTTTGAAAAAAAGTGAGTCGATTGTAAACAATTAAAGAAATCGTATCTATCATTAACAATATCATTCTCGGTCAGCAGTGGAAGAGATATGGTACGAAAAACCTTTCTCTACAACAACGTTTAATACCCATCACAATAGATTCGTACTTAAAGAAAAGGAAATATTCCAACTTAAAATGTAATCATCAAAAAGTTCATTTTCCTACATAAGTAGTTCGCGTCAATTTCATGTGAATTAAGAGTTCTCGGTGAGTAAGCTCACGATTAAAAGGGAAACGATTATCTCTATCAATATTTCACGTGGTTCAGGTGATATCGGTGTATTTTTCATTTATTTCTTGACCGTGATAAATTTTACTTCAGTCTTGTTGTGCCTTCCGTTCCAATTCAAATTTGTCTTAAAATTCAGCTCTTTTTAATACCTGTTTTAACAATTTTTAGCAAGAAACAAAGAAATAGGAACAAGATAAAAATTTTACCTTTCGACAAATCCCGCAACTATCCAATTTCACAGATGGCATGAGGGATGGGAATGAAGGGTTAAGGGAGTGAAGGGGCGCTCGAGAAACAGACACGAAGTGTGAGGTGGGGAAGGAGGGCAGGGGTTGCTGCAGAACACTTGTATTGCAGGGTTGCGCTAATACGTAAAGCAACCCTTAACGGGAGAGAAATAAAGCGCGAATACGCGTCATCTCAAATGCACTTGATGCCACTTCATAAACGGAAGTTAGCGGTCGTTGGAGGGAATGAGAGAAGCGGTGTAGAGGCGGCAAGAGAGAGAGAGGACGAGGGACATCCCAAGCGACAGACGAAGAAGAACAGAAAATGAAAAAAAACTAAACATTGCCCTCTCGAATGACGCATGCTGTATAAAGAAGTATTGTTGTAGAAAAAATTCGTATTGGTTCAGACTTTTCCGAATATTGAATTTTGAAAGAGTTAGTGTCATGACGTATTCCCGCATGCCACATGGAAGTCCACTTCCCGGCAGACTTCCCGGACTGGGAAATGGTCACTCACCGGTCATTCAGCGGAATTGCTCAAGCGACCAGCTTTGCATATGGCTAAGACACCAATTTTACGGAAACTCTTTTTAGATGCGGCACTCGCTAATGGAACTGTACTTCCAGCCCAAGAAATCATACAGTATAATCCGAAATGTATCATAAATTAAAGTTTGTAAGCCATGAGCCCCGTATTCCAGAAGCGAACCTCGCCCCGTCCTCCACCTTCCACATCCCTTCGGCCGCACGATCCTCCGAGGACGGGTTCCCACAAGACGAATCGGTGAGACGTGCTTCCCGGTGTCCCCGCCCTCACTCCCCGCCTCTGCACGACACTGTTGTTTGCAATGCGTCGCCCTCCGCCGTGTTTTCTCTCGCCAACTTTCTTGGCGAAGTCCTAAAAGCGAAAGGCTGTCCGGGTCGTCCGTCCGTCCAAGCCCAGATACGTTTGCCCAAGCTACGAGTGGGGAAGAGTAGAGACACGGTCACCCCACCTGGGACCACCCCCGCGCTCGAAGACGCTCGGAATTCCATATTAGGACCGAATGGAGCGCGTTCGAGAGTCGACGAAAGTCGATTGGGAATTTGCTTCTGAGGCTTCCGCGGAGGAGCGTCGGGACGTACAGATTGCCTCCAGACCCTCGGCCGGGCACAATTACCCAGCGGAATAAATCTGCCTCACTTTGCGGTATACTTCACACCTTATTTATGTCTTTCGTCTAATTCTGCGCTTTCCCATTTCACAGCCATCACATCACCAGATCAAGAAACAATTTGGTGACTCACAGAAACGACGACAAAAGTCATATAGTTTGTTGCATACGTATGTTTAGGTATTCACAATTCCGCCGACCGTGTAATTTTTACCAATTCATCGTTTGATAATAAAAATAATTCACCCGATAACTAAAGTAAATTCTGACAGTGGTGGTGTATAGCTAGCGGCTCCATTCCCATCATACCGCCAAGCGGATGAGCGCGGATTCGATCCCCTTTGTTTTCTCACAAATTTCAGACTAATGTCGGTTCAATACCTCCTATTCCCTTGCAACCCAAAATCTCTTCTTTCCCTCCCTCGCGGTTACGAGGAAAAGCAAGCCTCGTGACCTGAACCTAGCCTTACATCAAAATAAATAATCATGTTTTATTAAAAAAAAGATAACGACAAACAGATAGGACTGAAGAATATTTGACAGTTTCGTCACTTAAAAACAAAGATTTTTATTTTACGTCTTTCACGGCGAGTGCATTAAAATGAGCCAGATCGTAACCGCACGGTGATGTAACTCTTTTAGATTCATCTCCTATGCTTGTACAGAGCTCATTTCACGGAGCATTGTTACTTCGAAGTCTTTGAATTTTCCTAGAGCGATGAAGAAAACGGTCAGTTCTTTATAGTTTCATGACGACGATCTTAGGGAATTTGAATAGAAAACCATTTAGAGCCCTTTTACAAAGTACTCCATTCGTAAATAGCGTCTAATATAAAACGAAGCGAAGCAATGCAAGGAGGATTATGCAGGCAGTTTTTAACTTGCTTTTACTGGTTCCTCGATTACCAGCACGTGTTTCAAGGCTCTCCTGTTTCCCAGATTTATGTTGACGCTAACAACCGATTCCCAAGGTAACGGCTCGACGTGATGTTTGCTTAGTGGCAGTTACGGCGTCGCCGGCGAAGAAAGAACCGCAAGTTCTTAAATGTAACCAACCTTAGTTACGCAAAAATGCGTTTAAAAGAAATAACGACGAATTGTAAAGCGAAGTTAATAAAGATCGCTACGGCGGCAATGATAATCAGAGACACGCATTCACCAGACACTCCACGTTCACATCTGTAAAAAAGAAATAAAGGGCTATGTAGATCATCACACATTCCGCGTGGGCGCCTGACTAATCGATGGCGCGTTTATTGGCTCCGAAGAACCCCTTCTGAAAAAGTACTTCATGGATGATGTAAAATTTTACTCCAAAGAGTTTATTTCAAGAGTCATGAAGTGACCTTAAATCAATAGTTCATACTGACACAAATAATATTTTATCACTGTTACCCTCTGACAGTCGAAGTAAAAAAACTATATATTGTGTTTATAATTTCCATGGTGTAATCTCACTTTGTTTTCTTTTATCCGCTCACGCAAATAGAATTATTGATGACAAACATATTTTTTCTTTTCAATACATTCTTATTTCTTCAGAAAAATAAATGAAAACGTATAGTTATCTCAAAGGAAATACTCAGAATTAAAAAATACGGGGCATAATTTTCAAAGAGAAATTATAATTTAGAAAATAATATAGGAATTGAAATTTTACATATTTTCTCCATTTTTCTCCAGGAAAAAATAATTTAACAGAATAAAAGAAAAAGAACGTTCAACAACTTACACGAAACTGGTCAAATAAATCTTAAAGTGTATCGAGGAAAATTAATTGAAAATGTAGTATAATAAAATATAAGTTTATTGTCAGTTAAATACAGTCTTAGAATTACAATAGTAAAATATAACGTTAGTCCATAGTGATCATTCGAACGAAGTAGTTTCCAAGCGTCGCAAATCCTAAATGAAGTAGGGAACTAAAAATTCCCCTTATGCTTTTTTATTGGGCCCATGATACAGAGGGTCTCTTGCAACGATCGCCTGCGAATTAAAAGGCATGAGCAGGAATCGGACGCGCAGGTACTTGGGATTCGTAGAAGCGACGGCGCCTCATTGCCAAACCTCACCACGAGGTGCGAGCGGCGTTTCCTCCATCTCCCTAGGCGTCCATTGCTCGCCATATTTGCCCATCTGTATTCCTTCGTCCGCTATCGATGCCTGCCTTCCTCTCCCCTTCTTGCGAACCTCGCCCCGCCCAATGAACGCTTCCCCGCCACCTCTTGTGACAAGATCACAGATGTGAGAGTGGGAAACAGGCGTCGTTCGTCGTCTGCAGGTTTCGAGGAGAGCACGGACACGATCTATACTTTTAAAGCAAACGCACTGCTGTTTACTATCTTATAATAGAAGTTACGTGTAATAGAGTAAACATTTATTAACCTACATGAGTCTAAGAATTACGTTAACTGAACGAATCTCTTCTCAACTCGAGGAATTGATGTAAAATGAAAAAGACACGCGTAATCAAAATCGCAGATGTCAGTGAAGATACATGGTTATATATGGGAACAAATGAAATGGAGCTCTCATATGGAACTGGACATGGGAAATATAACGAAGCGAAAATTCTTCCAATAAGAATGGAAATAGGAAAATTAAATCGTTTCCAAAAATCTATACTAATGACAAATTTATATGAATTTTTAAGGATTAGAGCTATGTTCCAGTACCTCGTGCGGGAAATAAATGTGCGTCCCTTCTCATAAAATGATTGTTAAAATTACTAACAAAGCTTGGGGTCTTAAGGCTCGCTGAAAAGCACGAGTTTATCAACTGGTAAGTTTCCGAACGATATATCAGTAAAAGAAAAAAGGAAATTTATTTTCCGAACAAACACCATTCCTTGAACTCCTGGGACAAGAATAGAAAGAAACGTGCAAGTACACACCGAAGCAGTCATATTTGCCTGGTGGTAGAAGACACGAGCAATTGGCAAAGTGATGAGTGGGAGGGCGGGGAAAGACCGAGACACCAAGACGGTTGTCGTGCCGCCATAACTACTTCAGGTATAATGGTCCAACCCCCGTTCACTTCCCCTTGTCCCAGCGGGGCGCCTGTTCTGTTTACCGCTGGGCGTGGCGGGGGCACACGACAGGGCGGGGATGGTACACAGGGGAGCGCTCCAAGATTTGGTCATTACGCCAGGGATCCCCGCGCCCTTCCCCACCTTGGCAGACGTCGAGTCTCGCTCCCCCGCTGCCGACTCTCACGCCAGCAGCAGCCGAAATTGAGTTGGGATCGACTTAGCATGCCGGTCGCCGCAGTCTTGGATACTAAACGGTTTATCATCACTCCATGCTTTAACACTTAGCCGTAACGCAATTTGTATGAGCGCACCGTAGCTCCTGGGAGGCAAGGTGGCTGGTGGCATTTGGGCAGGGGGCAGAGGGGAAGGGGAGCTCTGTGTCAGTAAACAGCAGGTGGGGCTTAACTCGCACGCATTCCGAGCAAAGAAAAATCTTCCCAATGCATACACTGGGAAGATTGAGTCTGTTGGATAACTCTGAAGAAGCACTACAATAAAGATATCTTTTCTTTTCACCAGTTTTCAATTTAAAAAACAGTAATCTGAACAAAATACAATTTTCATGATTGGAGAATAATTGTTTTCATTTTATGCACTCAATGGATTCAGTGCGTATCTCCGTGTAATGTGTAACTACAGAATCATATGGGCGCTGCTACTTGAGGGGGTCAGTTCAGCAGAGAAAACAGAATCTTTTAACTTTCCCAAATTGTATTTTCTTATCCCTGAAATCTGCCCATTTCTGGTCATATAATGGTAATTCGTTCCAAAGAGATTTTTCAACAGGTTTTACTAACATGAGACTCCAACCGAAAAAATATCGGACATTGTCAGGAAAGAAGGACGGATCATTTCATCAAACGAAATTAAAAGAAAAATCTATGAATACGTTCACAAACATCCCACTTTGACAATACTTAACTCAAAATTAAACATAAGAATGTATCATATTTTTTCAGTAGCTCATTGCCAATCATTTTATTTACCCCAATTCAAGCCTTCCCGTTTTCTGTTCTGATCGTGCCAAATCCTTCAATTCCCGCATCACTGAAAATTTTACGTACCTACTATCCCATCTATGTGGCAACGGTAACATCGGTTGCAAGTTCGCATTTCACGACTCGCAGTATTAATAGAAAAAGTACACTATAAAACAGTACATTGTGTATTCGATTACGGGAGTGGAAGCTGTCTCAGTGTTGAGAGATCGGTAGTTCGATGCTGGTCATCGTAGATTTAAACCACCGGGTCCATATGAAGGTTTCCTTGGAACGACCACGACAATTGCAGAATCGTACTAATTTGAAGGATCGCGAACTGAACGAGATTCTTCGTCTGCCCCTACGTAACTCCTTCTAATAACATAGGATTGACGTGGATTGGAAGTAAGGGCTTGCGAAATGAAGTAAATGCAAAGGAGAAGGTTGGATAAGGTTCACACAATATGATGAATTCCCTCTTGATGAATAGAGAAAGAAAGGAGACTGTTAAAATATTAAGGGCCCTCATATAGTATTTGTTTCTTGAAAAATGAATTAATGTGAATTTAACATCTTCGATTCAAATGTTGTAGTGCGTCGTTTCAACTACCATGTGAGTATGACCAGAAGGACCATGAATTTAACAAAACCACGAAAGCCCGACTTTCTTATATTTTCTCGGCGTTTTCTGAAACCGCTAACGGGGAGGAAGAGGGGACGTTCTGACTGTCGACTCAACTCGCCTGCATAAGAGCGTCGCCCCCCCCCACGAGGACGTGAAATACGCCAACTTTCTTTGACACTTGGCAGGGAAGTAAATTTCAGCCAACAACTTCAAGAACAGTGCCGCTTCTTGCTTCGTTCAGAACAGGGACTTGAAAGTCATGGCAGAGGCTCTGGGCCGCAAAGCACCTGCCCTTAGACGCAACTTCGTAAGTAACACCATCCCCCAACATCTCACGATTGTTTGCCAAGGATATGATAACATTCCTAGTCCTAATATGGACTGTATATTGCTCCAATCCGACGGATTATAAATACGAATAAAATCATAGAAAAAATCGGATCGCATCCTTCTGCACGTGCGCAAGAAATACCCCCAATACTTCTTTTCCTTTCCTCAGAGAGCACATTAAAAAAGCGTGCTCATAACAATAATAATTGAAAACGGTTTCTATTTCTTTTATCGTTATTTATTCTCTTCGACCATGATAAACCTTCATCACATTTAGTAATGTATAACTTTTCCTGGCGAGCAGCCATCTACTGGTCCTCCGGTAACTGTTGGCAGCGAGTGGATTCACATATCGGTTTTCGAGACCGAGACAGTCGTCGACATTTACTCCAATGAGGCTCAAGAAGTTTTACATAAAAACTGTGGGTACGATATTATTTTAACGGATATACAACGCTCATTCATCGCTGACCTTGCGTTTCAGTTTAGTACTGAAGAACGCAAAGACAAATCATGAAGTAAATGTTCTGAATTCGAAACTATAGAAGCCAACGGGGGATGATGTTTTCACTCTTGTCCCCTTGGAATTCAAAGGAAACCACCCCGGGTAATTCCTCTAAAGCACTGAAATTGTGCTAACGACCTAAGACGTTTAAAATGGTTGGTGGCTGAGTGACGCATCATACTACAGTTCCTACAGTTCGTTGAAATTTTGGAAAGAAGAGTTAAAGGGTTCATATGAAAATTTGAAGATTGTGAAGATTATGACAACAAGCAATGTTGTATTTTGACACATCGATGGGTTTCTTGCTCCGTTTTCTCGATCAAAAAAAGGATCTGATAGTACTACTATTTAATGGTGGCCACGTTTATGAAGATCTAGGTTCAATGAGCAAAGTGTGTGTACTGCACGTGTGTCTTCCTAATGCGTGGTCCCAATGGAAGGCAAAGGAAAACCATTGAAAGATTTCTAAGCGACGTATTTCCTTTAAAAACACTCTGGATCACGGAGGATATCGCAGGACATATAATGAAAGAAAAAAAGAATAACACATTTTAAGGAGATTTTCGTTACTGTAAGATTCTATTACTTGACGTGATAAATCATACAACAATGATTGTTGTGTGACTGTGCATTGAAGCAAAATCTGTGAGCCCATCTCGCCAACCTCCAGAAAAAACAGAAACTTAGAAGCCCACTCCTCCATGTTGATTTCAGATTTGTCTAAACAAATGCACTCAACACAAACCGAGATCTCGCTGCTTCGGTAGCCGAGTAAATAGAGGGGATTCTATTTGGGAACACGCCTGCTTCTCTGCCGTGCATCCTCTAGCGTGATTCACCGGCCAATCTCGCTCGTGTACACGGAGCGTTGAGTATATTCAAGTCCGACTGCACCGCTACCTACAGATGTAGAAAGCAGAGGATCTATGAAGCCAAATAAAACTTTTCTGCTATCATCTCATCGATTGCTCAAATTTATGTT
The DNA here is from genome assembly GCA_002313205.1 of Laupala kohalensis. Lineage (NCBI taxonomy): Eukaryota > Metazoa > Arthropoda > Insecta > Orthoptera > Trigonidiidae > Laupala > Laupala kohalensis. Next base: position 878,043 of record NNCF01129598.1, read on the forward strand.
TGATGATAGTAATACTTATACATGGTTTTGGGGTTTCTTATCAGATCTCCCACGATGTGTCCATAATAGAATAACGGGGTATGCAATAATATTGTATTTTTTGTCTGTATTATTATGTATGATTTTCTGTTTAATTAATTTCAATTGACCTGGTAGTAATAGTCACCTGTTTGTGTTATTAGCCCTGAAGAAGGTTTCAAATAAAAACCGAAACGTTGACAAGTTATTAAGAAATTGTTTTTATTGACCAAGCCCTCACGATACTATTTCTATTATAGTGAGTGGTCAAGATCCAGATCATAAGTACATAAACATTTTAGTTAATTCTCGCGCTTACTTAAAACAATTGGTGCATGAAAACGATAGTTCAGAATAGTATGTGGGATAGTATAGAATAAAATGTCGGTTTATCTAACCAAATTTGAGGGCAAAGTTGCAATCTGTTGCATATTTACCTTAAATTACTGGTTTACTTTAGAAGAATGTTATAGGAAAATTTTAAATGAATCTTAGTGAGGTATTCTGGACGGAAATACACCCATATAAAATGTGATAAGCTATTGAAGTGTTGAGCCAGATATACAAAAATTTACCAGGGGATTAATGCAGAAAATCTAGATTTCATGCCTCTAGCCAAAGTTCATAATAATGAAAGTTGTTGAAGATTTCAATCCTACACACTGCGATGGTTAAACTTCAACAGAAGTTTAGGCTGGATGATAAATTGTGTTACATTACGTAGATTGAAAATGAAACTCACTCCGTAAAAATTCAAGGTTGTGTAGTGGGTTGCACGTTGACCCCTAAATAATTAGATTAGATAATTGTTACAAGCCATATATTAGAATTATTTTTGCCAGAATTAATTTTAGTTCACAAAGGGCGTCGATTTTCCCTAATGTCATGTGAATATTTAGAATCGCCCCAACTTCAGATTTCTAAATAAAACCTACCAGTCTATTTCTCTGAGTGTAATTCTCGGAAAAGATTCCAATTTCATGACATCATCATCTAGAAATCTCTTAAATTGCGGTGAACCTCACCGTCAGGTAACAGATTAATTATGTTATGTTGAATGAAAATTCACAGCAATTTAAGAGATTTCTGTGTGTTTGTGAACCAGAATTCAAATTCCTACCCAAAAGAAAGTACTTCCTAGAGTCGCCTTATATGAGGAGCATAGTCTCTACGAGACCACCTCAGAGGTCTTTGGGTCTCGCAAGTTGAATGAAGATGGAAGACGGGCCCGGGGTGGTGTAGTTGGTAAGTGCATGAGCGCGCTAAGCTCAAAGTCCCGAGTTCGAATCTCGGTCCCGTTTCCCATTTTCAATCAACATAATTAACATCATCTACTTCAATTTTATAATTTCTGGTCCTTAAAATCATATTTGTTATGTTTACATTCAAAAAGTAAACAAGTTAAAACTTGAGCCCGCTTATTTTTAGAAATATTTGGTAATTACGAAAAGTGTAGTTAAATAGTAATCATCAATGATTTGGGATTACAGAAAAAAACATATTAACAAAAATTTTATGTTTCAATTATTTTCGTGATGACTACTGGATCCGCTAAGTTGCAGAGACCCATTTCTCAACGAGATACGTACGTGAGATCACCTAAGAGAATAAGAAGAAAGAAAAGCGATATAATAGTGCTTTCGAGAATACAATAACAGCGCCTCATATCTATTTGCGAAGGTGGGTAGTATTCTAAAAATGCGTGGATTTGTGTGAGTACGGTATAATTGGACGGAGGGTGACAGAGACAAGGCAGTGCGATGACCGAGACAAAAGACGTCCTTCATCCCATGCATCAGATAGCGTTATGGCACGGCGGCGGGGGGTCAGTGGGAAGCAGTGGTTGACGTGGTCGCGCTAACAAGGCGGCTAACACGCCACATGAAATGCGGACTGAGGACGCATAGCAGCGAGGACGAGAGTGCTGACGTTGAAAAGGCGCGAGGGCGGTCGCCGTCCCCACCACCACACCACTGCCTCATGCAGACGAGGGATGGCTGGGCCTAACAGCCATGGCACTCGCTCGCAAGAAATTGATACACACGTCCCCGAATAATAGGATCCTAAGGCAACGCAGCCTCCGCCACAAGATAACGGAATAAATCACATCGCGCGGAAGAGAATTCGGGTAGCGAAATGAAGAACAATATCGCCGCCAGCTGTGTATCCGTTCATACGAAATCACGCAAATACATTTAACGTTCCCCAGCAGAAGCAAAATATCCAACGGAACACTCGTCTTTCAGTTTTAGTTTTTGAACACAGTTTCTATAAATCACGGTTCTTGTCAATTAATATTTTAAGACGTCGATCTTTCTTCACCGTCAAAATAGTGAGATGCGTTAAAAAATGCCAAAACATTCTCATTTTCCCATGTATATGAAATTATGTCTCCTCTTCGAAAAAGAAACTGACCAGAAGTACTCGTTAACATAGCGGTCTAGTGTATTTACAAAAATTGAGATTATTATGACACTTAGTGAAATGGAAAGTAAGACATTCCGCATTCATTTGCAATCCATTTCGAATGTCTGAAATGCTTCCAATGAAACGTCTTCAGTTCAAAATAAGGACCTGGATATGAAAACAGCTGAATTTCAGAAGGGAGTAAATGTGATTCTCACGTATCCTTCTGATCAATGAATTCCCTCATAGAGGAAACCATAAATCGTGAATTTAGTGTTATTTCAATTCTTTTGATTTTTAAGCACTATACTCAGAATAATCTATAGTTCGATAATAACTTACATGTAATTTTTTGCTTAAAATTACAAACATATTGACATTCTATTAGTATTATAACTCGCAGCTAACTTTTTATCTTATCTAGGAATTTTTGCTGAATTTTTTGAATCCGCCTCTGCCTTAGGGCCCTTGATCGGAATTGATGGGATGGTCCCTTGCTTGCTTCCGGAGAGTAAATTAGTTTTTTTTCCTCCACGTGGTCATACGCAGTTTGTACTGTTTTTTGACAATAAATTTATTTATTTACATAGTCCATGGAATAGGATTTTCAAGTCAGAAGAAATGGAAATGCTCTTGGGATGATCACAGTTATTTTCTGCCCATTTAATATACTTGGGAAGTGTAGTGTATAGAAACACTCTAGTGTCTTCCCGCTTTTCGATTATAACATGATAAAATTGATCGAGGAGTTATCACCATTTACTTTGAGAGACCAAAACTACATAATGTAATTAGTCTTCTGACAGCGTGTTCAGCGCAGATTGATGAATTTTAAACCCAAATTACGAAACTCCAAAAATACCAGCACCCACCCGCCAAGGAAAATGCGTTTGATTCGAACTAATTCGCGTTGATTTGTTACACGGATCACGTGAAAGGGAATGCGAGCCCCAGCGCGACGCTGGCTGAGACGCGTCCGCAGAGCGCGTTTTACAACCTCGCAGCCGCGACCCAGTACAATTAGCCGAACACAAGCAATCACATGCATCCGCCTGAGACAAGTAATAAAATTTTCAGCCAGAAAGAAGGGACCTCCTCGAAACTTGGCTACATAATCGCGCAGGAATTCCCGCCTCTATGGAACGACGCCGTCGTCTTCGTAGCATGGGTGACAGCGTCTCTGCCCGTCAATTACCCGCCTCCGCCCCCGCCTCATCCGAGCGAGCGAGTGAGCGAGCGGAGCGCGGATGCGGGGCCAGCGCGGGGAGACGACGGTCGCCGTAGCAATTGCGCGCCGCCGACTGAACCACGCTCATAAAAGTTCTCGCACCTCCTCGCGCCGTCGGGGATCGGCGGGGACGGCAGCCGAACAAAAGCGGCCGCCGAGGGCCAAAGTGCAAAGGAGGGCGAAGAAGACGAAGAAGAAGAAGAAGAAGCAGAAGCAGCTCCTCCTGCGAGGGCGCCGTGCCTTCACCCCTCCTTCATTTGCGTTGAATGAGGTGTAGCAGGTCATAAACATTGCAGACACGCACGCAGATTAGCCATTTATATTTCCCATTAAATTAATTAAACTTTCCCAATTTCTCGAGCTCGCTGCCGCCTTCATGCATGACATCTATGGGGCGGGGGCGGGTCCCATCCACTGAGGACGTCGTCCGCCGAGCACATCCCCTCCCTCGCAAAAACGTCGTCTTGCGTCGCATTGCGATGCTGTGCACGCGTTAATTAGCCGCATTCAGTTGCCCATCTTCCAACCCAAGAGGCAGGGAGACGGGCAGGTGAGTGCCGCCTCATACGCACTCGTCCTCCGAAAGACAACAGTGCGTTAGCTGCCGAGAGTTGTCCTCGAACGATTGCCGCGCCTTCGGTCTGTCGAAACGACGACAACGGAGAGCGCACCGCGGACGCGTTGTTCTTGGATGCGGGACTACTCTAACTGCATTCATAACCACATAATATTATGTTGTCTCCTTGACGCACTTTGTTTCACTTCGTATCCAATCACGATCTTTGTATAAGCAATAGATTATTCCAGGTTTCTGAACACATCTTTATTCCCCTCAGCTAGGAAACATCTATTCTTCATCGCCCTTTAATGGCATCCATGATAACGATAAAGCCATTGTATATTAAAGATTGCATGGCGTTGTTTATATTATGATTAATTTTGGTTGGTATATGTTCCCAAACGCACCAAGAGATACTGTTTACGCAAAATTAAGAGGGAAAATTAAAAAATACTATTTTGCCAAAGCCAAGAAGTTTCTCATTACAAAGGAGATGAGCGAGTAGAGCAGGACCGTAGTGTTGAATAATACAATTGAATCGGAGCATTCACATTACGATCATAGAAAAATTAAATTGAAGAATATTATACAGTTACATTAAAAAACAAAATAGTAAATCATAGAAGCACTGGCGTTTATTTCTCTATCCTTGTTCACTGAAAATGGTTCACTTTACTTGATGGACAGAGAAATCAGTAATGAAATGTCACACTATATTGATTGAGAAAGGCTCGTAATGACTAATGTTACAGGCGAGGTGGTCTACGTAATCGTAACCAAAAATAATTAAAAAAAGAAATGCGTAACAATGATGAAGAGCACAAGGAAGAAAGCTGGGAGCAAAGAGATGTAAGGAGTTCGCAGATCGCATTCGTCGTCCTCAGGGCCTTACTCCCCACCCCCTTCATTTGTAGCCGTCCACCTTCCCCTCCATTTCTCTCTTAACCATTCGCCCCCGCAACCGCTTAGTCCTCGATGCGGCCACTAGGCAGCGTGGAATGCAATCTGCGAGAGTCTCTTTTTGACGCGGTCCCGGAGTGTGTGAGAGAGAGGGAATGGGGGAGGGGGCAAGAGGGTGCTGTATCGTAAAGAGGCGAAGGGATGAAGCGAGGGAGGGAGGAAGCCAAGCGAGAAGACCCGAGAGCGGAGGTGGCGACGCACGCTGTGACCGCCAAAGGGGAGCGTCGTAATGTGGCTGGCTCTTTCATAGGGAGAGCGGGAAGAAGTTGCCGAGCATTCGTTTTCTTCTAATACTCAAAGGGAACATCGACACGAAGAGCCTAACTCATCTACATCTCATGTTGTCCTTCGCGAAAAAAATTAGCGTATTACATTCACCGAATGGAGAGCACTTGCTCAACATTCTTTCGGGACGTGGACTTCCTATATACAAGCTACCATGGTCGTTTTTTGGATGTACACTCCACACGTAATGTTAAATAATATGAAAGAGTTTTCCGAGCGTGCTCATCAAAACGTCGCGAATGGAGATTTTTTCCAACTACGTTCTCATATATTGATGTTTCTTATATTTTATGCACCTATACTGATATATAACTCATGGTTATACAAATTATAAGCTATTTTAATAATTGAATCACGATTTTGCCCAAATCTGATAAACAACTAAAATTTCATAATATTAAAACCATAATGAAAAAAAAGTACGTAGGTCTATTCAGAAAAAGTTTTGACGGAGTATTATTACCCTGTTCCGAAATTAAAAATACATTGAAATAATCAAAGACAAAATTCACATCTCATTGCCTCTCAGCTTTTATTACCCACCTCAGTATACTTAGATGCAAAATGCGTAGAATATAAATATGTATAATGCAAAAATATAATGTTCACAAAATAATTTGAGTATAATTTATTTTAATATCTTGGATATATTTTAATGTTAACATTTAATGCCGTAACTTGAAAAATTACGTACAAATGGTTCTATTAAAATCAATAAAAATACATATTTTCCTAAAATACCAAGTTGTAAAAACTAATATTCTTACCGCGATTTTTCCCTTTAACAATGAAGCCTGAAGGAGGTGGAGGAATAGATGACTGAGTAGTAGTCATCAAAGGCACAACATAACCTCCAAAACTGTTTCTACTCTTTGAAATAAATTCGTTGCTTAGTTATTCTAAGAACAGAGAGAATAGTCAAAGAAACAACTTTCACTTTCGTCGCAGCGCAAGGTTTTTGGTGAAAATGACAACAGAAGCTTCCTTGGGTTCTCTTCACCCATCACGGTCTTTTGGTGACCCATATCAATAATTTTACAACGCAGAGTAATTCAGATATTTGCCCATTCATTCAGACTAATCCAGGATTTCTCATTCTTTTCAATGTGTGTGTGTGTGTGTGGGGGGAGTCAGATTTAGAGTCCGTCTAGAAATTAGGTACAAAATACTGCACGGCAAGTTAATTGATTAAGAGTGTTGACTAAGCGATGAAAAAGAATTAACTATGTACCAAACATAATTACTTTTCTTTCAAAATAAAGTAAAATTTTAATTTTTTACACGTTTAAACGGGGGGGGGGGATGTGCTCGCACCCTACCCTGTAAATTCGCCACTGCAGCGAATGAAAAAGAACCTCATAAAAGTGCAATCATAGTGATTCAAAGTGATTGAACTTTGATGATAAATATGTAAACCGAAGAGCGAAGAAAGTAATGAGAAGGCCGAAGTTATCACTTCAAGTATTCTGAAACCCATTAAGAGCTTTTCTCCACCACTTACTTAGGTGAGGCTCAGTGCCGTCGACATCGTCCCATTCTGCATTCGAAATGTGTATGTTCCTATCGTGCTATTTTATAGTACCCGTGAGCACGCTCGTAGCCAGAGATTTATTTCGGCGGGGGGTCATATTTCGCGCCAAAACTTCGTTAATGTTAGCTTAAAAGTTATTCGCTATTAAAATATTTTTGTTATTCATTCAATTGTTTAATTCATGCTATCAATTATAAACAAATGGTTAATTAATATTTTTATGCGAATAAAGTACTTTCACTACAATAAATTAAAAATTTCGGGATACGTGTCTGCCTGTGAACAGACACGGCTTGCACTTAGGCATAGTAATCAGCCTTCAGATGGTTCTATAGTTTGAAACTGAACCTCAAATGCTCGGGGTATATCTCCATATTTTTTTCAAAATATAAAGTCAGACCTTCTCCGAAAAAATGGAATATTTTTTTTAAAAACATGAATTAAGATTCGGAAAATTTGATACAGTGAAGCACTGTAAATATTTCGCCAACATGTCTCCGAAACAATACGCCATTGTCGAGGCATGTGAAAGTCGTTAGAGCAAGATTTTGACTTAAAACTCTGAAATGTATGCAGTTCATAGAACGTCGTGACCTCGCCTTCGCAGTGGGTTAGCGGAGAAAGGCTGAAAAACATGGAGTCGGAGCAGATGAATTAGCAAGCCTTTGCTTGTGCTGCTGCGTCCAAATAAAGGCCGAGGAGGATAGTCGCGGAGAAGGGTAGGGGAGAGTCCGTGGAGACCCATCTGGTGACAGGCGTCCTCATTGCCCAGGAAACTTTTACTCGCGGACGACAGCCGCCCCGGGACGAGAGCCTCCGGGTCCATCCGCCCACGTATCGCACTCCCCCTCCACGCAATTAAAAGTCGCCTCCGAGTAGGGTACAATGTAGAGGGGCGGGCAGAGCATAAAAATATTGACAAAGAAGTAGAAACGGCGAAGGTGCATCTTCCAGCAGAGGCAGCGGCGGTGGCACCCTCCTTCTCCGGTCTCATCCCCGCCCTTTCGGAACGGCGATAGATGCGCTCGTCCGCCGCGGCAGGTAGCAGAACGGCCCTTTTCGCCTCGCCTCGCCCTAGCTGATGTCTTGGGTGTGGGCCCATTCTTCACCGTAACCACTCAAATTTCCAATATCCACGACAGAAAAAAGGAAGTCGCCAGCGAAGTAGGCGGCGCGGGAATTGAGCTGACATATTTCCGTGGCTTAACACGAGAGCATATTTCAGCACAACTGTCCACAGCCGGAGAGCTTGACAAATTTCTCATTTTACGAAGAAATAAAGCAGGTAGCGCCTGCGGCGTCGTGCCCCTCCCGTCCTGCCCCGCCGCACCCGTAATTTAGTGCGCCCCATTCCCCGTAATGCCCATGACTGCTGAATTTCACACATGAAAGTCCATTTTACGACGGCGCATTGAATAAAGGCGGGCCGTTCCTGGGCCGTCGCTGTATCCATCTCCCGGAGGATGGCGGAGCGGCAATAATAAGGCTCTGATTTACTGCCGGCGGCGTGGAGAACTGTCGAACGCCGCCACGTCCCGCCTTCCTTCGCAACCCCGCCACTGCCGAGCGCCCACCGCCGCCGTCGCGAACGCCATCTGGCCCCGCTCGCCGTGCGCCGGACAGCCGTCATTTGTTACTTTCTCAAGTTAGGGCCCAAAACAAATCACGCAGCTGACCGATCGCCCTCATAGCGCCGCCACCCGCCCTCAGTCGCGGGGGACAATATTAAATAAAAGCCCGCTCGTTTACATAGCTCCTTGGGGAAGCGGCGGGGCGTGAAGGCGGAGGAGCGGACGGAAGGCCAAGGAGGGGAGAACGGGGGCGGTAGCCATCGACGCGACGCGTTTCCCACACGTCATCCCTCTTTCTTTCCAGCGCTCCCCTCCCCTCCGCGCACACGAATCGAAAGACCTGACATCCAGTAAAGTATTTTGCATTTTTCAGAAAATGCCTTTTCTCCTGTCGCGGTTTCCAAAGCATCACATTTCATCCTGTAGATTGCATCGGTCACAGAATCCCAGTGCACAACCACTTCCAGAAAATGAGGAATTACAAAGAAGCAATATCATGTTGCACAGGACTAAGCGAAGGAGTACATCCCTATTACGTCGGATTCTGTGCGCACCCACACACCCACGCATACGAGTTCGATCCCCTCCTTTCCTAGCTGCGCAATCTCCCTCTCTAGAAGTTGTGTGCGACGATTCCCCGCCCTTTTCGCGTCCCCACCATTCGCGAGAGACTTCCTCCCCGCCATCTCCGCCTGGCGACGCAGCCCCCTCCACTGACGACGTCTACCTCCCCTCCCCTCCTTTACGCGACTTTTTTCTTCGTGGCAGCACGTGCGGGGAAGGGCGGGTCTCCAGCGATGGGGTGAGCGGGCGATCGGGTGGACGATGGCAGCCACATATCGTTCTGTCCCTCCGGCGAAGGATTGCACACGCACGTACATCTCGCACATACAGGAAGAAAAAGCGGTTCGCCGTTAAAATTAAATACATTAAAATAAATTCGCGGCTTCTCCCGTAGACTTCTGTGTTCAAAGGATACAATACACAAACAACGTCCAGCAACAAATCGTTGCGTTCTTTTATAAATGATGTATTGATAAATTCAAACATGATACATTCGCTGCTTCAAAGTTATGTATGAAATCATTTGAACAGCTTCCAAGAATCTTAGTTTCTTTTCCATTTAATACTGGCATGCAAACACAGGCAGCTTTCAAAAAATTGTATTTTCGGCTGCAAGGAGTTATAAAACGTAAAGCATCGACATTTTAAATAAGACGATTCGTTTCATTAAGGGTAGAAAGTAAGTTAAAAAAGCAAGAAAATAGTTTCCATTATTTATCACAAATATTCAGCTCACATTCATAAAAATGGCATAAATTTAAAAACATCATTATTAATGTTCAGAAATTTGACTGTCATGTCAAGAACATCTTTCACTTGTCTTACATCGACAAAAATAGCATACATGGTTTTGCACTCTGGTCGTCGGGTTTATACAAAAACACGTAGAACAAAGGAGAGTAGGAGAACAGTTACGATGTAATTGGTTCCGTTCATAAAAAAAACACATTTGCAGTCTTTTACAAATTTTTAATAACTTTTGTGAGAAATAATAAAATTTTCACGACATTAAATTGATACAGACTTTGATGAACATTTTTGTATGAAGCACTCTTTTCCTCAAGTTGAAGAAAGTGAGAAAAAAAGAGAAATGTAGCTTTACCAAAAAATTTCTACGTAATATTAGTTTTCTTATTTTCGATGTGTATAAAGTATTTCAGACTCGAAATTAAGCCGAACGAATATACTGAATCCGAGAATATTCCCCGTACAAAAAGTAGTAATCATATTCAGTAAAGTATGATTACACCAATGACAGAAGCACAAATTATCTTATTGAAGTAATTTTTATCGTTCGTACTACGAATACTGACGTGCCTGGGTGCGCTTTCGTTCATCTTATACTTATAGTTTTCATTTTACACACTTGATGGAGAATTTTTTTGTGGGGCTTTAGGGTTCGTCAACAGCTAGGTCATTAGAGCCCTTTCGATGGAGAAGATTCGCGCACATTTTAAATATATTGCTGGAAAACGAAAGTCAATGTTCGACCCAAAAGTCTGTTTATATATCATATGCATAACATGATCTATTAAGCAATCATCATGACTTGAAGTAACGTACATTCAATCGACTAGAACAAGGAAAATCTCTCTCGATGGTCCTGAACTTCCTGACGGAGTGGGGAAGTCAAGTCGTTTAGCAGGTGGCCTGCTTGCGTCTGCCAGCGCTCGTACCAACAAAGTACGAAAGCGGAAATCCCCTGAGACCTTGGGAAATCGATTTGGAAACTTGAAAACCCTTTCTAGATTGCACCGGAATCCTTAGAGCCATTTCCTAGAAGTTTATATACAAATATTCTCCGCTTAACAGTATCCGATGCATTCCTGTCTCTTTGAATGTGTAACGGAGGAACCGCGACGCAGAAGCATTCCAAGGCGTCTCCTCCCCCGAATCAATGGCCTCTCCAGAAGGCACCCACGTGACGCCCCCATCCCACAAGCGGTGATTGACAGCGCCATGTCGCCGGCAAATGGCACCATTCGCGCTCGACGGACTGTGTTTATGCCGCGAAACCGTGGTCCGCGAAACGAGCGCCCAGTATGGGAAGACGTACGAGAAATAGCGTCACCAAATGAACGTAAATCATGCAGACAATTTGTGGAGCGGGAAGTTGTGGGGAGGGGCAGCCCTCCGCACCGTTATTGGAAGGTGCACCACCTGCGAGAGTCCGCTTTATCGCCCGAATCGCCCCCTTACAATCTCGCTGCGAATATTCTTCGGTTACCCGGGCAACAAATAATCGACAAGGGTGTCAAGCCAAGAATAAAAGCAATTTCGTCGATACCCATCTTGAAGGTGGCTCCGTCGCTCCGTGGGCTGCGTTGGCGTCCCCTCCTTCTGGGTTGCGGGCACCGCGCTTCTTCTTCTATCTACCCTTGCATCTGTGCGGCGAGAAAGAGGGGGGGCGGGGATGGGCGGGGTCGCAGCCAATGGCGCCCGTCGAAGACGCGCCCCATCTGATTAACGAGCGCGCTGCCGGACAACGCGTTCACTGCCCCCCTCCCGACCGCCCACCCGCGCGTCGCTTTTTGCCGGCCTAAACAATTTGGTTGGGGGAGTAAGTAGCGGCCACTCCCATTAGTCGCGACGGCCATTTGGCCGCTGGCCGCGCGTAGTCAGCAGTCTGTTCCCCCGCGGCCCTCCCTCGCTCGCCGACCGAACGCCCGGCCCCTGGGAGTTGGCCAGCCCACGTACGCGCCCGCCCGCCCACCCGCCACCGCAGACCCTACGCCACCCCCGACGGCCAGCCGTGTTCGCCAGTCGACATATCGTCGCGCCAACGACAGGCCGTTCGCCACCAACCCTCACGGCTCATTTATACCAGCCTTGGGGCCCCAGGTCGCCTCCTCCTCCGCGGTGACGTCCTCAGCGCTCGTACGGAGACTTCTGCGAGGCGCACGCGTGCCTCTCGGAGTGAGCCGGGGGAGTGTCCGGTGGTGGGCGATTGAGCCACCAGAAGCAAGAGGAAGCGATCGAACGTCCAGACGGAGAGGAAGATGCTCGGCCGATTTAATTGCCACCATCCCTGCCTTTACCCAGCGAGTGAGCGGGATTGCGAAACTTCGACTTCATTTGGTCATAGACGATTCAGGGGAAATCAAATAAACTTACATTTATGTAAATTTCATATATTCTTTAAAATTTTGTAAGGGTGGTGACATTTTTACTTTCATGTTACATAATACTCTGAAGATGCTTCGTTTGTGGGAGGAACTGAGTCCTTCTCGGTATAAAACCCGGAAACATCTCGTTCAGAAGACTATTTGAGACTTTCCTGAAATGTATAATTTTCCAACGAAGGTAATATTGTCCGAAGATTAATATACACTCGCATTAATTCATTATAGAACTTAGCTCATAGAATTGCTATATAATGTCAGTAACAATGTTAATTCTATTTTCTTTGGATATTTGCACAAAAGAATAAATAAAATGTTACAACAGTCAAAGGAAGAAAATAATTACGATTGTGTACGGCATTAAAAGAAGAAATTCGTTTCAATACAAAAAATCGCATCATAAAAAGCAAATTTGAAATATGCAAGTAGCTCCAAGGTTCTGCGCGAGGAAGAGAAACGTCAGCGCGATATTCCGTTGTCCATCGTCCCCCCACCCCACCCCGCGCTCCGCCATACGTCTGTCGCGCAAGAGGGGTCTTCCGCCACTCGCCCACGCCCCCTTTCTCCCCCGTCCACACGATCTCCCCTCCGCTCTTTATCATTCGCCCTTGTAGAAATAAGGCTGGAGGTGTATGCACAATTCTCGCACTTTCGCACGCATTTAGACTCCGGGGGTAGTCTTTGAGCAGGACGAGGGCCAGATATTCTCAACTGCAAAAAATTACATCCATTCTTCATCAAAAGATGGAGAATTTTAGACTTGCGCTTTCCCCAACACAAAGATCCATGTCGTGGATGATAAAAGAAATATAACTGTTCAGAAATGTTTCAGCGAAATTATCCCTGAAATATCACTACAATAAAGAACAGGAAATTTCGCTTATATTTTTTTTACGAACCCTTTCAGATGTAGGTGTTCAACTATCATACCTCCAGAAGTGCACTCAATCCTTCGGTACATACAAGCTCGGATTCAATTTAACAATTATAATGCTCAGAGTTTATACAATATTTTCATATCAACGAACATATTACTCCGAAGATATGGCAAAATTAGTCATAGAACTATGATCACACAATTCCGATGATTGACGAAGGTCATATGTATAATATCATGAGAAAGGTTAGATAAGTTGTTTCGGAAAACTCAGCGAAGTGAAATTCGGCCAACTGATTTCTATAAAAAATCGAAGCCTAATTTTTTTACGATGGGTTATGAGAGATAAGCAATAAGAAAAAAAATTGGTATATAGGATACCACCAAAAGTGTGGTATTTTGCAGTCTCCAAACAAATGCATTACCTCTTACAAGAAAAGTCGAATTGGTACATTCATCGAAAACAAATTTAAAATGTTACCTGAGTTATGTTACCTGATAGTTGTAGATGATTAATGTTACCTTTCAGAATCCCGTTAAATTTTCTATAACGAATTCATTAGTAATTGTACTTATAAAATTAATTTTATGGTTCACACAAGTTTGTAAGTTAAGAGTAAATATAATTTTTAAGCTAATTAGGCTTTTTTTGTAGATTTTGAAGTAACCCATCAAAAATGAATGTCTTAAACTAATTTTCTATACATCACGAGATGAAAAGCGTCGCTAGTATAAATGTCTCTTTCGCACTACCTTTTTCAACTTCGCTTTCGGTCCAAAGGTAAAAACTATGTGCCGGAAATGCGAAAGCAGAGCTGAAAGCGAATATTCGATCGGAAATCTCTCAAGTCAATATCCACCGTGATCTCCCATCGCACCTCGCATCTCCATTCAAATCGATGGTACGGAGAGCGAGAAAGCAGATGTTTCGTCTGTGCATCCATCCCTCTCGACGAAACACTGGAGCGGCGCCTCCGCAAGCGGCGCCCACGCCGGAACGCGATCTGCGGAATCTCTCAGACCGTCTCCCCTCCTTCACAGCCACGCCTGTAATTATTTTTCCCTAGGAAAACAACGCGAGAGGAATCGGTTGGCGGGCAGGCGAGCGCGAGGCAACGGCCCTCCTTTCCGGTCACTGTCTCAGCGCTATTTGGGCGCGCTTTCCTCCGACGCGGATTCACCGCGCTAAACAAACACCAGTTTTAATTGGAGTATCATTGTTTCTAAGGCGGGACGCGAGGGGGACGGGGAACGACGCCCGGGGCGGCGTGGTTCTCCCGAGGAAACGCCGCTCCCTCAAGTTATTACACAGCAAGCAGATGAGGATTACAAAGTTCGACCAAATGAAAAATGAGACACAAGAGTTTCTTACGAGACGGCGGCGGCGAATGCAAACCTTTCTTTCGCGGTGCTGGGCGCGCCGGCAAATATTGGCCTTCCGGGAGGCGGCGCAGCGAGCGGTGGCGAGCGGTGCGGGACGGGGCGGAGCGGAGCTGTAGCGCGCCATATTTATCGTAAGGTTCCGCGAGCGAGTGAGCGGGAGTGAGGCCATATTCGGCGTCACTGGCACGTAAGTTGATTCTGTGCAAATGGCGGGAAGAGGAGGAGAGCGATACGCAGCCTGGGGCTCAAGGAGCGGTCGGTAACGACACGAGAGGGGAGGTGCACAGCGCCCGCCGCACGCCCTCCATCCATCCACATGCAGCGGTGAGTTGACACAACGAGGGGGTGGAGCGGGCGAGCGCCACCCAAAATGAAGCTTCCATTCCGACGGACAATCATGGTCCCACACGGCCGCCAAATACCTTCGCGTTGCGCTCGCTTCCAGGGCCAATTCAGAAGTCTTCGGTGCAAACATTGTTTATCCAAGGGGAATAAAAACAACATTCTTGGAACTGTCAATTCTTTCTCGCCATGCCAAGTGATGACAAATTACGAATCTGACGAAGTGGAATTGTCTGTACGTTTTATCAACATTCCATTCGTTTTCCCATCGTGAAGTATTATTCCACCGTGTGAAAGGATAATAATAAAGAAATGTATACAGTTCTCTGGACGCCACTTCATTGTTTTTCCGTTCCGCAAAGATAAGATTTCAAAGTAAGAGTGTTGGAGCAGGGAATCACATTATAACCGAAAGAAAACTGTCACAAACTGGAACAAAATATTTGTGTACGGCATACTCCGAAAGTATTTTTGCACTTAGAATATTCGTGAGAACAATCAACCCACTAAACAAAATACAATGTACGAGTATGTCTTACTTATTCTTAAATACCCGTAAACATGACTGATCAACCCCTCTTTTCTTCATTCGTGTTGCATAAATAAATTTGGTCTTTTACTTTTTTATTTGCATGATAATCGAGTATTAGAATGCTGCATTATCCTTCCAAATTTTTAGGAAGTCGTCATTCCTTGATCAATGATATAGAAATATATTACCATTCCAACATTTCAAGGAAAATTGAGAGATCCAGGTGAAGCTCGTGGTAAGCGACGTTATAGAGAAGCCACATTAATTTTTTCCCATTCTCACCCTTACACATTACTTTATTTGTATCAGGAATAAATAATGAAACAAAATAATACGAGATCGGTTATTTGCTTTCCCGCTAAACTTCTTTGTAACTTGAAAAAAAAGGAGACGTTACATACAGAGAAATTGATTCGTGAACCTTCCCAAGTTGGAGGGGGGGGGGTCAAAGTATGGACAAGTTGCAATCTGATACGTAAGAATATTAAACAAGAATTGAATATTTTGGGAAAATGTTGAATGAATCTTAAAAGTATTCTGGGCAAAAAAAACTAAATAAAGTAATGAAACTTCGAAGAATTCGTCTAGATTTTCCAAGATGTACCTGTCGCATGTGTATGTGTGAGTACGACGATTAATTCATGTGTCTGATACGTAAAAATGATACAAGTTGCGTTTTTACGTTAATCCAAACGAATTTCTATTTTGAATTTTCTTCTATCGTTCATTGCTATCGTGATGAAAGTTGTTACCGATTACAAACCTAATAACTCTGAGCATTTAATTTTAGAGTAGAATTTAAAGTTAAGTAGCAATAAGTTTCAATAGATTAAAATTTATTTACATAAAATACTTGTCTTGGTATGGGCTAATCATTCCATGTATTCAAATCATTTGTAGCCTTTTTAGCTGCGGAGACATTAACACTTTTATAGACCTTTTAAATGAAACTATTCACTTTTGCAGCACTCTTTTAAGACCAAAAAGCATTAGTTTACAGTATTGAACTTGAAAACAATAAACTTATCGAAAAAAAGAACAGCAATTAGTAGCAAAATAATTGTTCCTTATGTCGTTTCTATCTCTTGTGTGCTCTCATTAATATATAATACAATAAACTTATCGAAAAAAAGAACAGCAATTAGTAGCAAAATAATTGTTCCTTATGTCGTTTCTATCTCTTGTGTGCTCTCATTAATATATAATACAATAAACTTATCGAAAAAAAGAACAGCAATTAGTAGCAAAATAATTGTTCCTTATGTCGTTTCTATCTCTTGTGTGCTCTCATTAATATATAATACAATAAACTTATCGAAAAAAAGAACAGCAATTAGTAGCAAAATAATTGTTCCTTATGTCGTTTCTATCTCTTGTGTGCTCTCATTAATATATAATACAATAAACTTATCGAAAAAAAGAACAGCAATTAGTAGCAAAATAATTGTTCCTTATGTCGTTTCTATCTCTTGTGTGCTCTCATTAATACGCTGATTTATTAGTTATTCATAAGTGACTCAAAACACAATTATTAAAACAGTGAGACGTACAAGTTGACTTCGCACAAGATACATGACATAGACAATACTTTGCAATGGCTTTAGGCGTGAGGAAATCACGAAGGCATCAGTGGTGAGAGAACGCCTCGATTCATTATCGGTCAATAACCAGGAACTTCGGAATACGTATGCTGTCATATATTTAAAATAAAAACCATATAATTAAATCCAATCAATTAAAGAGATCAAAACATTACGTTTACCAAGTGAATTTACGACATAACAAGTAATTAAAAAATTAAAGTTACTTATTGGTTTTTACCATTTACTTTGCTGATCTATTTCAATTCTACAATTTAAAAAAATAATCCCGACCATAAGACAGGAAACTGCGGAGAATTGACGGTGATGTCCTACCTACTACGGATACGAATTTTAGTAAAACAAAACCTCCCAATATTAATCAATGCTAGTTCAGATAAAACTCATTTAATTTTATTTCCTTCTTCACGTTTGAAGTTCGATTTTGAAAATAGGTATGTGCTGAGCACGATAAAGTAACATCTAAAATAATCTTTTTTTTTCGACATGAACAGCAGTGTTGAGTGTGATATTGAACATTAGTCGATAGTGTCAGGGCGGGTAGTGCCCCAACAATTCTCCGTAAGGTTCGTGCTGGCAACTAAACTGGACAATAGGAGAAATTAATTTATTTCCTACATTTCCATCGACACATCGAATGTTATCACATTTACTTGTAAAAGCTTAGCACAGATAAATCATTTTTATACAAGATGGCACTATGACATAAAAATCCTCTGAATGCTGTACATTCTTTAACTGAATGAGTAAATTCACGAACAGGTGATTTTATTCGCTCAGACATTTTCTCCTTTCCTACGTCATTTTATAAAACGAAGTCTATCGTTTCAGTCACAGTATTGTAAATCTAGGAATGGAAAATTCCAGAGTGAAACAAATTGTTCATCAATCGCATGTGACTGCACGCATACGGATGAAGGTATGAGAGGGTACGGGACAGCGCCAGCACGTACCGTGCCATCTGGCGCAGCAGACGGTGAGGAGGGGCAGCATGCAGCGGCAGGGAGTACGGTCGCCGCCAAGGGGCGCCTAACAAATGCCGTATGAATTATCAACACGGCAAGGCCACAGTGCACGGCGACGTCTCCAATGGATGCTGAGCGCTGATAAATAACGCGGCATTAATTGGCGCATGGACAAAGGGCAAGCGGCGGCGGCGTCACGTTGAACAATCGTCCGCACTCACTGTGGCCCCGAGCCTCTTGGCCACGTATCAATTTCCGGCACCACCGTTCGGACCAGAGTCGACGCGCACGTATTAACAGCGACCGCTCCGTCATTTCCCCTCCTCAACCCTCGCGAACCTTCACGACACGCTATCTCCGTGGGGACGTCGGCCGGCGGGCGCGCCGCCTTGAGCCCCGTCCATTTCTCACGACGCGACGGCGGGCGCGACCGGCGCGATGTCAGCGCCGCCCCGCTGCGCTCACCGCTCCGCCGCGCAAGTTGCGCACAAGAGGTCGAGCGGACGGAAACGCCGCAGGCGGACGAAGGGCGTGTCTTCCGGCGCTGAACGACGCCTTCGCCTCCTTAACCACCCTAAACGTTCTTGAATCGCCAAGTAATACGCCCGCGCCAAATGGAGTCCCCGCGGGCGAACTCCGCTAATTACGGTTAAGTGCGGGCCGTGGCGGGGAGGGCAAGGGAGGGGTGGTCGCGGTCAGCGCGCCCTTGCCTTCCCCCTCCCCCGACTGCTGCTAATTAAATGCTTACGAAACGCGCGCGCCCGTGCGAGGGAGTCCGGCCAGCGCTTCGCCAGATTGCGGAAGGAATTAATTGGGGCGCAGGCAGCACACTTTGAGCACGCAAGACGCCGGCGTCGAGTGGCAGGCGGGGCGGGGGGGGGNACAGCCGGATATTACGCCTCCCCCTTCCTCACGAAACCCACAACCGTCACCAGCACACCGAGACGACGCTTTGGCTCCACGTAAACAACAACAGGCACTGACATGCGCCTATTTAACTACAGCCAACACAGTCTCAACCTATATATTCCATAGTTTCACACAAACACCTTCCATGGGAAAAGAAAGGGAGGGATAGAAGGGTCGCGAAAGAGGTCCTTCACTGGTAATTCAGCCCTTCACGAAACAAGAGCAAGTGAGGCACCTCGCCGTAGATTCAAAGAAGAGATCGAAAAAAATTAACTCGGCCTCTCTAGCAATATATTGGATTTCCAGATATCAATAATATATAAAAAGCAACATAATAAGCAATATTAATATATTCAGCGATTTTTTTGGTTTTTTGAAAATAAAACAGTAAAAATTGCGGACCGGATCGAAAATTCCTCCACTGTTTTCGAGATAATTCCCATGAATCCTCAGTCAACTTTCTAAGACGCTTCATAATTCGTATCAGTATGAGTGAGTGACAACGGCAGTACACTCCCAGCAATGTCAGGCACGTATTAAGGGGATGATTCCTCACAAGGAGACGTCTTGGTAATTCCTCGTTAAAGAGAGATTACTAAAATTATCTAGAGATTCAAGTCGAATGTTGAATGAATCTTCACCTACTCGCCCCTGCGGATCTAAACATTCATTTTGGTAATGATGTGTGGAGATGAATTCGTAGTTTGATAAGTATTTACAGTATTGTCAAAGACGTCATTTCGCTCATTCTCTTTCATCAATAGCTTAGTGTTACAGCACCGCTCCTGGCTAGCCGAGAGATACAGATTTCTGTCTTGGCTGGAGCCCATCTTTTCTGATCTTTTCAGTATCACGCAACAACGAATCCAACTTAGGTGTTACTCGTGTTTACACCCACTCAATAATGTACATAAAATATGAATAAAAGGAATAGATGTTTCTACCAAGCTCTGGGCTCGTCCCGTGCAGCAGAAAAGAAATGTTTAAAAAACAACAATAAACTTAAAAAGCAGTTAGTCGCCTCAGAGCACTTTTCTATTCGAAACTCAAACTTTTTGAGGTGATCGTTACATTTTTTGAAGTTGAAAAAATTGTATATACCAGTTGCTCACGTAATTCTACCTTTCAATGAGTTCCCGCGAGTTAAGACGACAATATACTCAACAGTTTGAAATTCGTTTACATTTTAACAAATAAATCAGTAAAAGAATTTGGTACATGAGAGATAATAGGCCTAGTTCTTAAGAGATCATTGCTCGATTTACTTCAAGTAATTGAAGAAATGATTCTTTAAAAGAATCGATGATTAACAAGTTTCATCCAGGTGAAAAAGTTAGTTCGAAGACACTCTTCTACGCGCTTCTCCTAGAATTGTAAATGGTCCAAGGAAAGAAATTTATTAGGACATAATAACGAGGACTGATAATGTAATTTGGAGGTTTCCGGCACCATTTAAATTGGGATTGAACACATCACATGTGCACCATGGATCCAAGATGTCCATGGCTGCTCGCACGAACGCCAGAAAGAAAGTGAGAGCGTATGGAACGAAAATATGTTCCGTATTATTGTGGAGAACAATAGAAGCATTTGTACACAGTTTTGCAGACAAACAGGTCCAGTTCAACAAAGACTCACTTCTGCGAGCGGAGAAAACCGTCCTCTCCCACTCATGAAATCGCAATCCTCTCTCAAGAACTTCCCGATTATTTCCTCCCACACTAGACATACGATTGGATTCGCATTATTTCATAGATTACTATAAGGGTGTTTCGAGGAGCATTACTCTTGGCGTATTGCACGTCTCCAGCATTTAGATGCACCAGGAGATAACCAGCGCCCAAATTCGCATCGGACGAGTACCAGCTATCCCCAGCGGACACTGCAAGCACTACAAACGGGAGCACAGCGCAGGCGCGCAACCTACTATACCGATATTTCAATTTCAAGAATGATAACGGTTCGACTTGCGCGAAAGACGACAGTTGCATTGGAAGGAAAAGCTTGAAAACGATGTTTTTGCAAAGAGAGCAACTACTATTAATTGATTTCATTAATAAGAACGTCATCAGTTCAATGTAGTATATAGGGAAGATTTGTCCTGATATTCGATTTCAATGTTTCACTGTCAGGTGGCCCCACCTTCGAAAGTCTTCTTACGTACTCGCTCGTCTAGAACGAATTCATATTAATAAATTACGCGTGGGATGAGATTAGCAAAGTTAAGTTATTTGCACTCGTGCTGGCGATATACATGAAGTAACCCGGAGCGAATGGAGCTTGGGCGGGGGAGGGATGGAGGATGGAGGTCGCGTGCGTGAGGGATGCGTGGGGGAGCCCGCGTCGTCGCGCCCTCACGCGCGTTAACGACGAAATTATCAAGCGCTGGCGCGCGCCACTCAGTGCGCGAAGGTTGGTGGCAGTTACGCCGCGCAGTCTAGCGGACTTCTCATTTTCTTCCTTTCTTTCTTTCTTTCGAGACACGAGATAAGGAAAGCCTGATGAATGAAGACAACGCTTGTTTTTCAAGAGCTGTTCTCCGCTCAGGGGGGAAACCGAGAGAAACGTCCCGGATAAAACCGAAACATTTTTCACAGGCGTTGTAAGTCAGATTGAGGTTTTAAGTCCCGTTGGGTGCGAGCTCACCGGCAGCTTCGGTTCGAAGCAAGAAATGCTCCCGACGCTTGAGATGGCGAAGAGTCGTAGCTCGTTTGGGGGAGGGGACGGGAAGCGACGCCCCACCACGGCAGGCATCCGGACGCGACCGCCCCGCCCTTTTCTCCGCCCCTCCCTTCCTTCGGGAACCTGGCCCTCCCCTCCTTGTAACTCCAGTCTTTCCCGACGGGAAAAAGGAGGGGAGAGATGGGACGGGCATTTCGCGTTACCTCGCGTATCTGCACGTCTCACGTCCACGCCCCCGCTCCCGGTGCTCCTTTCGATTCCGTCTCTCCTAACCCCACTCCCCGTCCTCGCCTAGTCCGCGTCTTAGTCTTCAGTCCTCAATGTGTCGGTCCCACGGGGAAGTGAGAATCTCGACCGCCCCCGCGGCCGAATGAGAAGCCGAGAAAAAGGAGGAAGGAGAAGAAGGACGCGAAGAAGTAGATCTGTCGCGTGATTCGTGTAGCACGTTCGCAGACACCGAGAAGTAGAGGAATCTACTTACTCTGCTACACAGAACCGCACTAAAGATTTCAACCAGTCTCTGTCAAATATATCTTAATATTCGGAATGCAAGTTTGATATGCGACCGTGACCTGAATGATAATTCTTCGTTCTTTTCAGTATGACGAAATATGTTTTCTTAGAGAAATGTAACATGCTGAAATTAAGTGATTAAAGACAGTATTCATGCTAACTGTTGGATATGTTTGACCGAAATTATTTCAGAATTATCATTCTCTCATGTTGTTCTCTTCACTTTCTTAATCCGTAAGATAACTTTTTTGTTTTATAATGATTATTCTAATTATTAGAGGGTTTCTTTACTTTTAGGGAAAAAAACATGTAAATTACATTTGGTAGTGAAGTACCGGGAGTATGTGATAAAATAATTAAACGTGTGAAACAAAAGACAAATTCACTAACCACTAGGTATCTGTTGCTCAAATGTTTGGTTCATATGGTGCGCCACTTAAGAGAGAATTTGAAAGAGCAACATTACATATTTCGACATAGAAACGAAATTATTAATATCTTAGTTAATATCGTAATAAATTTTTTTTGAAGTTTTCTGTAAGGTCATTAAAAATAAATGATTGTAATCATGCCGATATCAGCTTTACTGCAGCAGGAAAAAATTTCGTATACATTGGAAAATTTTACTCAGTTCCAAGCACACCTAGGAAGCAGAGAGGAAAGAGCGCGGCTCCTGAATGCAAAAATACAAATTATCCAAATACTAATCCTGATTTAGACCCAAATTAAGCTGGCTGGTGTATGCAAATTTGTTACTTCTTAATTGACCGAAATGTAAAATATTCCAATAAATGGTGTAAAATTACATTTTCCTGGTAAAGTACACCCAAATTTTGAAGAGAATTTCAAAATAAAGGATATATGGCAGTGAATAAAACATTTACGCATACTATTGATCCGTTTGCTATGATGTATACGATAAATTGGATCGAAATTCGTCTGCAGATATTTATGAGAAATTTCTACTAAGTATAAAATTTAGAAGTAGTACGTAAAAACTATAATGTATAAATGATAGTAAAAATTACAAAGTATAAAACATACAATAAAGAAATTCTGGGCATCAACATAATCAATCTCAAAAAATATGAAATATAATATCAATATTCACCACTACGACGCAAGGAAATTGAATCATGTCACTCGGACACCGATTGCTTGGGGTGGAGGGGCGGGGAGCGGGGACAAGGCACACGCGTCAGCAGCGGCGACGTGTGATAAAGCGTGCGGCGGGCGTGCATGGTTCGCGGGCGATAAGCCGTTGCAATAATTGCCGTCCCCCACGGAGCCACGCGCGCACGTTCAATATTATGTTTTAATAATTCGAGGGAATCGCGAGGAGTGAGGGGTGGGGTTTAGAGGAAAACAGCGAATGACCAGCGGCTGGGGATGAACGATCATTGAAAAAATCGATTAATCGTTAAGAGATTAATTGCATTGTACGACTATTTTTCATCGATTATTAATCGATCAAGCAAATAATCGATTCGTTTTTCAATTTAATTTTAATTAATTATTAAATGTGTATTTTAGGGCAAGTATTAATTATATTAAAATAAAATATTGTTTGTACATTATTGACAACTTGAAAGTAATTACTAGGAACGTACGAGATGATCGTTTTAACTGACTCACCAATAGTAAATTTTTATTCCAAAAATTATACGTGGCGTCTGACTAACGTGGGATTTCTACATCCAGAATTGCTCCACATTGTTTTAAAGAATTATGAAAACTACACACATAATTATGAATCGTTGCTTTTCATAACTATGAAAACGGTTAATTATTATTTAGTAATAAAAAGTGAGAATTTGGTACAATAAGAGTTAATTAGAAAAATGGTTTCACAATCTGCTATATTTATATTTTCACATATTGATATTAAGGAAATAAAAATAAATTATACATAAAAATATATCAATAATAAATAAATAATTTTATAGAATATAAATAAACACGTTTTATACGATATAAAGAAAAATATTAACAATCGAACCAAATAATCGTAAAAATTTTTTATGTACAAAATAATCAGTATGAACATAATCGATGCATTTCCCCATTACTCGTATAAAGTAATAGATTGTTGTATTAATCGCGATTAAACCGTCCATCACTTCCAGTGCATAATGGGAGGGAATAATGTCGACCTCTTGATCTTCATTGAGGAGGAAATGCTGCATAGTTTTCCTGAGTCTACACATTTCATATTCCTCGATCTCTTTGCTTTCTTCCCCCTTAGATCCCACACACCAAGGGAAATAAAGAGGGAATCTTAGCCAAGAGATCTAGACTGACTTGGGACGAAATACATTCTGGTAAATGATAATCAGGTTTCATCGGAAATATTCTCAAGATATCCCAGGAATTCGTCGTTCATGTAGACAAAAATTAATTGAAGCGAAAAAAAGAATCGTTAATGGAACGCGAACCACGGATCTTACGATCTGTAGATCAGTGAGTCCGTTACACTTCATGTGATACAAAATATATTTTATTCACATAACTTACACAGCATATTGTTATTCAGTCTGAAACTCCAAACTGAAATTATAATATCTCAGGATTGAAAGTTATGACGTATTTCTTGATAGTTGCAACGAAATGTAACTACAAAACGTGAGAAAATATATAGCTCTAGAAAGATGATAATTTTATTAACTGAGCAGTTCCTCGCACGAGTTCATATCAAGAAATTTTTTTCTCAACATTCCATGGTTTATCGCCTCTTTTCTTGGATAAGTGATGCCCAAAATACGTTACCAGGTATGTGGGCATTTTCCCACTAAATGTCGGCAAAATAAATCTAGAATTAATGGCAAAGACGAATCAGAAAGGGTTCTAAATTTGCCCCCTTTTTTGAGGTTAATCAATAAACTGCTTTCAGGGTACTCTGGCAAGAGGGAAGCTACCTTTTTACCTTTGAAATGCACTCAACAACATGAAATTACGAGCAGCTTTTGCTATGCTAACAGTCAATTACACTAATATTCAGACATGTAAGTAGAGAAATTTATTGAACAATACAAAGAGAAACAAAGAGAACTGTGTTCTCCCGAAGGAATACGTCATGTCTTCAAATAATAAAGAATAGTGCCCGTAGCATTCAACCACATTTCTTCGCTTCCGAGAAAGAAGAAATCAGAAGAGCTCAAAAATAAATTTACTCTTTCTAATTTTCACAGGTCCAGTCAATCAACTATTTTGCGTGATGGCTCAAATTAGTTGCCAGTGAATTTCAGGAATTATTCTTACGATTTTAATACGCTGTAACATGTTCGTATTTATGAGAAGACTGCAATAATATTTCATTGCAACGCATTAAGCTGAATACAGAAGAATATAACATTTCATTTATATTTAGAAAATTCAAACATTCTGACGTAAATCATTTATTGAAATTCCTATCCCTCGGAAGAAAACCGAATTCAGAATATGTTACGAAATAGTCGTAGAATTAAATTATATATTCTTTTCATTAGAAGGAAACTGTAAGTTATTCATATAGTCTCGCTATACCATTTAAGCATAAAACCCAGAGATATCTTGAGGATGAGTGTGTTTAATAAACTAGGGGATAAAAACTGAATTTGAGAGTTGAAAGCTTAGCAGGGGCGACCAACAAATTAGAAAATTGCTCATAAAACATGAAAGCAACACGAAAACCGAAGGGCAAAAGGAGGAGGAGAAATCTCCGTAGCGGGCTGGCATCAGCGCACCGCACCGCGCTGCGCCGCCGTGTTCACAATATTTGAAGCACGGGCAGCAATACTGTTGAGCGAGTGAAGTGAACAAAAGTCGGGCGCGCGCCGGCCACCCTTTGCTCGCCTCCGCCGCATCCCCGTCCTCCACAGCAGAAGCAGGAGCAACCGTGTTTGTTTTCGCGTGTGTTTCAGCGGCTGCCTCTAAGCCGCTGCGTCTCTCGAGCGCCTCCTTCGCGTCCGTGGACTGCTTCACCCTCCCACCGCTCTCTCTGTGCACTCCACCAACAGCCTCCAGGCCTCCCGCTTGTTTAACCAGCCTTTTAATTAGAAACGCTTAAAAATTTAACGCATGAAATACATCCGCTTTCTCGACGGCGGCGCGCACAGCGGCCGGCCGGTGCCGTGCCGACGGACAAGATGCACAAACACGGGCTGTCATTTCCGTTTGTTCCCGCGCGCCCGCCCTTCGGCCAGCGGTTCTTCCCCGCTCCCTCGCCCCCAACTCCACCGGTCGGCCGGCCGGCGCGGCTGTCTTGTCGCGAGTGCGGCGTATCGGAAAATGCAAGCTGTGACTTTCGCAGCGGAGGGGAGGGGAGTTGCGTGTACAAAGCGCTCCTCGCTAAATATTTCGGGCGGCCAACGCTTGCGGCCAAAAGAAAGGAGGCGGTGGAATGGAGGGAGGAGGTTCCGTGGAAGGTAAACGCTCCCGGAGCAGTGGCTTCCTCGAACGCTCCGACGACTCCGCTTCGCGAAAGCACTCGACATGGCGTTGCCTTTGCGGCGTGGCGCGGCGGAGTGCACACTGCGAAACATGCAGTTCACAACGTTCGAGATATTGAGCCTTTGCGCGGAACGAGCGATGGTGACGTATCCGCAGGAGAGCGCCACTTATTCAGAAGAGGATACGGACACGTCGCACTTACGCGAGCCAATGACACTCTACGCTTCCAAACAGCGCCAGAGATGTTTTTAAGTTGGAGTTTTGTATCGTCGAAAGATTTGTGGACACCTTTGATAGAAACGGCAATACAGCCGTTTTCGTAATCCAAAAGCTTTTCAAATAGGAAATTATTTTCAACGACGCAATTGCTTTTAATAATTTATTATAGAGAAAATGAAGCGAAGCTATTATATAACTGGACATAATTTTGTGAAGATGAACTTAACAGAAACGATAACTGAGACTAAGAAAATAGCTCGTAAACACTTCACACCTATTAATATGGAATTCTCGTTTATAGATCACGTACAAGACGATCCGAGAAGTGAAGTTCCAGCTCTGAAAGACACTAGCGAAGGAATAAACGAAGAGATTATGGGAGTTGCGCGTTGTCCGTTTCAAGCTTCTGCGCTTGTCGTCACTCGCCTTCCACACAGTTGCGCCCCTGTGTCTGCAGCAAATCGCCCTTCCTTTCCGCCGCTTGGAGCCCGAGCAGTAGCCGCGCACTCTTTTGACCGGCCGCTCACCTACCTTCATCCCTAAGGCTGGCCATAAACTTTGGGATCTAAGTTCGCTTTATCAACGCTTTCCACCCCACGCCCAGCTGCGGCGTAACCGAAGGGTGAAGTGGGGGAGGAGAGCGGTGCGGATCGTGAAAGAGAAGCACTACCGCGACCTCGGGAGCTTTTAGAAGAGTCACCTCATTTTCTCGCAAACTATTTGTTGTGTGCACAGAGGGAAGATTCCTCTCACGACACTTTTTTGTCTGCACTGGAGAGTCTACTTCGGGGTGAGCTGGAAGGCGCAAGTTCCACAGGAAGACAAAAAGTGCTCATGACGTAATATGTCTAAAAAAATATTTCATGTTTTCGGATTATGTGGAAGGTAAGGCGCTATGTCTCAGAAACAGAAACTTCGCTTTTAAGACTAATATGTTTGTACGAAATATACTTTACCCATTGATCAGCGTTCACAAGTAGCTATATCCAACTTTGTGTACAGAAATCTTAAGATGCTAAGAAGATTTGAAATACAATTGACATTTTAAACTCAGAATAACGCAGTTTACTGAAATGCGAGCCCCTACGTCTAACGTGTTGGGTTCGAGACCCAGGGAGAGGGGACATTTGCGAAACTTCATTCTTTTACACAATTATTCCCACCAAGTGCCCAAAATGGTCAAACACGTAGTATATAACCTGTCTCTTATACACATCTAGATGTGTATAAGAGACAGTTCATATAGTCTCCAATTAATTCAACCGAATTTTTTATTAATTCAACCCTTGCAATAATGTTACATTGAAGGGCATCCAATCAACCAATAGTAAACTTTTAATAGCAGCCCGGCTAGCTCAGTCGGNGCTTTGCCACTCTTCACGTCGTTCGCATACTAATCGTTGTTCCCTCTTCCTTTCTTCCAACCCCCTATCTCGCGTAAGCGGGTGAAGAGATTGCGCGAGGGGGCGGGGAAGTCGTACACGCAGCGGGATGACGAGTGCTAGAGAAAGTAGTAGAAAGAGAGGAAGAAGAAGCGATTAGCGTCCGGCGGCAGTGAGGCCGATCGCGTCGCATCGCAGAATGGCAGGTGCGTCCTATCCCCGCCGCCGCCTGCCCCTCCCTTCCTTTGCATTGTGATTTGGAGGAGGGAGGCGTATCCCCCTTCGTTTTTCCGTCGCACCTCACCCCCCCCCCCCATTCGCGCAGATCGGGCAGGTCGCTTTGAAGGAAATCCGAAGACTTTGTGCAATCACCCACTACACAGAGCTGGAATGAGGGGGGGCGTCATTAGGGCACGCGTCTTATCGGGCGTCGCCTCTAATCCGGCGGTGATTGCACGACAGCTCAGCAGCCGGCGCGGCGTCGCGGCTGTGGGTGGCGAAAGGGGGGTCTGTGGGGGAAAGGAGGGACGAAGAACGGTGATGGCGGCAAATACACGCGACTCCTCTCTAAGATGCAGTCTTCCCCATCGATATTGACAGGGTATTACATATCAGACGGGTTCCATTCCTCAGGGAGTCCTCGACACAAGAGGAAAAATAAAAATTATCTCATTTACTTCAGTCGACGTCGTGTGAATTTGGCAATCCAATACTTTGTGACATTCAGCACCACTACTGATGGCTCTTTTCGCGTTCACACGAGGTGACGATTGAATTGAGTGATCTGCGTCCATCAGTTCCTCCAAGTTCATGAGGACACATACTTTGTCTATACAATTTCGAAATTATTAATTTCTTATGTAATTATTGCATAACTGTTTCATAGCTTTTGCATAGTATTAAGGGTGCAAGTATGTCTGTGATTTTCGTTTATTGTCATGACAAGTGGAAATATTCTATTTATTAACAAAACTCTGAATTCTCGCAGCACGTGCTTGTAGAAGTTATTTGTACAGGTCTTTATGTTACATAGAAACTTGATTTACGATAATCAGATATATCAGCTATGAAAAACGCGTTCGAAGGAAGCAAGAAAACCGAATTCAGTCGTGACTATCTGGATTCATAGTTTAAAAGTGTCGAACTTAGTAAAGACATTTTGTTGAATTACCCGTGTCATTCTCACAAAAACTGCAATCCACACAAGTGTTATGTCATTTCGAACTTCAACTAAACGCATCTCAATACACAGCGGGGAAAATGCTGTTGGAAAGGAATAACTGTTTGGAGCAGAACATATGTCGCTCTCTGTTGGCAATTTCCCTCGTCTCACAAAAGTCATTTCTCAATTCTCACCTCGCGGGCGGACGGTATTTATAAACGAGCATGGGGACTCCAAATATGGCGAACACGCTTTAACAGCGACACAAAAGAAATTCACTCTACTCTTATGTTTCTCGTACGAAATTCTATTTTCTTATCATGCTTCGTGAAACCATATTTTGTTTAGTAATGAACCATACAAGTATGCAACCAGTTTGGAAGATGGTAAAGATAAAATCGCTTTTAGAGATTCCCATGGCTACCGGCTGCAACGGAAGTTCGTACCAACGACTAGAATCGCTAGATTTACAAAAAGCGAAAAAATTTTCAACGAAAATTATTTTACAATAAATAGACTCAAAAAGTCTTTAATGAAGTGAATTTTGAAAGTGCTGTGAAAATGCTTACTCTCAATATTTTTACGCACGTTTCGGGAAAAACAATACTTACAGCTGAAGAAAGACGAGATTATAATATTTCCAAAACTGGTATTTTGCTTTTGGTAGGTTTCGAACGTTGATACGTGAATATTTCTTGATTCATTTTAAAACTTTCCTGCAGATGAGAAGTAGAAAAATGCGTTGTTTTGAAGTAGATACGAAGAAAATGCCAAAGCTTTTCTTATATCGTCGCAAGCGTCTGACAAGTCAACATAATACAGCAATGATGACACAGCATTCCTGGTGCTAACAAGAATTTTCCTACACGAGCCAAGGAATGTACTCATGCTTGCAAACATAAACATAACGAATTACACATCTCCTTGCCACTGTGAGTAGAACAAATGAAGCAGTATTTCTTGAATAATTCATATTGATTTTCCATTTTCTGATTTAAAATACTTCGATTTTCTTCTCTCTTCAGATTACTCATTTCATTATGAAATAGATTTTGTGACTTTTTACTCAATGTTTCCAAACGTTTAACGTTCATGTGTTTATCTAACCGAACCCTCAAAGACTTCGAAATATGGAAATTGAGAGAAGATTACGAAGCAATTATTTTTAAAAGGTAACTTATTGTAAATATCCCTTCTTATCTAGTCAAATACTTAACCTGCTGATATAAGTAACGTTACAAAGAAGATTTGTGGACTTAATGATAATCTTACATTTTACCTACATGATATTTCTTTTATAATTTGCTTTAAAAATAAATTATATTCGAATTGTTGTAAGTTCATAATTCACCTCCCAGGCGGCATTACTCATTGACGTTTAGGACATTGGAAAACAGAACAAGGAGCATATATAAATAGAAATATTTTACTTCTTTCACTGTTTGTGCGAAATATTGTCTTGGATTCAGTTGATTGAATATTAAGATTCGAAAATTTTTTCTATAAAAGTAGTATTGAAACAAGACTAAAATGTATGTTCTAATTTGCTTTGGTCAGCCAATAAAAAACAAATACAGCGAGGAAATTGAACTGGACCATTTTATAATAACACTTTGTTATTACAAAATTACTTTTATTATTCATGTAAAGAATATACAAAAAACTCATAACGAGTCGAGTAGCCGCTAAATTTCAAACTGTGAAGTCTCATAAACAGGAAGAAAGCAGGTTGGTGAGAACAGACCGCGAAGAGAGCCTATATGAAATAGACCGAAGTATTGATAGGACAAAAATTTGTTTTTTAAAGAAATATAGCAGAAAACGCTATCCTAATTATTTTATATGAAGATGTCCATAACGAATTTAGAAATACAAGACCTGAATATGAGGCAACCTTGAAGAAAACTGAAGCGATTAACTTGGTTTTGTGCATTTCGGTATAGTGTTTAGAGTCAAAGTGTATTTTGAAATAAATACTTTAAGAAGGAAATATAACGCTATAATATCGTTGCTTGTTATCAATGTAGTCAAGATAATTAGTACCTTATGTTCTTAAGTTAATTTGAGAACTGCATGGACTAAATATTCAATCAGTAGTCTTTGCTCCACAGCAAGGAGTCTGACGTGGAGCGAACCACGCGGCGGACCAGACAACTACAACATCACACGGACTTTTGATCTTCATAGTGCACGCAGTGGTGGCGGTAAGGTTTCGGCACCCCCCCCCCCCCNAAAAAATTAGTCCCGCGAATTACATAATTGTACCCAATTATCACGTACACATTAAATTAACTACTAAATCACAATCAGTATAAAACGTAGTTTGCATTATTACTTATTGTTATTATTTATAATTTCACTCAAAAGTCTTTGTTTTTATAGTTTATTTAGGTATGTCACACTGTAATTTCCTACTGCCTTTCCTGCGTTGCCTGATTTCCGTCTTTGCTGGTAACAGAAACTCAAAAGATAATTCTTAGTGTTCCTACGTTGATATTTCAGACGCTTCTGTTGCGATGCGCCGAGTCGTAGTATTGAATCACCCAATCTCCGCATTCCCACTAAACTTGACTTCCTGTCTTAGAAAAATATTAGCTACAACAAATTGTATAAATGTACAGCTTATTTAAATTAAATCTTATGTTCAATATGGTTATGAAAATTAGTTCCTACTCAGTTTATGTTGAAGAAATACATTTACGACTAATTAATTGTTTTTTCATTTTCTATGAAATCATGGAACTTGTGATATTAGTTAATTTTTATCTATAATTTTATTTTTATTTTCTTTCTATGGTGTGGCCCTCAGATCCCCCCCCCCTCGCGCCAAGACCCAGCGGGTCCACTATCGCCGCAGAGTGCGCGGCTCCCATTCAAAAGCTGCGAAACTCCCTTTTCTGTGTAGAATGCTTTACGCCAATCGCATTGGCAGGGAGGAAGACATAAAGAAACATTAAAATAAAGATTAATACATTAAAATAATTATCTAACAGCAATGAAATAGTTATTTTTAAATTCATGTTGGTTGTGATTTGACGATTATAGCCAACTTTCTTGACTAATTATTATTATTATACGAGTAAGAAATAAGACTGCAAGAAATCGTACTAAGTAATGATTTCAAATGATCATCAAAGTGTGAGAAGGTAATGAGACGCCTCACAGTGCTACATCTTATTTCGCTAAATCTTAATTCGAAGTCATAACTTTTAGTAAACATTACTTTTTCTCTCATCGTACTTCATTGCCAAAAAATGAAGTGCCATAACAAAGATAATATTATGAACTCGTGATTTTGCGAAATCTTACATTTTAACCATGTATTATTTATTTCGCTTTAAAGAAAATCGGTACTAGGTATTGAGAATAGATCCAGTAAGTAAGAAACAACAGTCGCGTTTGTGACGACGTTGCGTATGTTCCAGTGGGTATGATGGTGGATAAAGTTATTATGAGTGATGTGTGATAGTGTATTGTTGCGACACAGCCCTGACGAAGAAAATGTTTTTGAAACGTCGGCAGTATCAAACAGTTTTTTTTTCTTTCTCGACCCATTCTCAATAATCAGTATTGATTATGTTACTGTATGTCAACAAAATGGAGTATATTTAATAAAATTAATTTTGAATTATCGTCAGTTCTGGAACGGTCTCCAAGTAGCACTATTGGATGCTTGGGAGCATTGAAAGACACAATAAGGTACATAATTAAACAAATACCCTATTTATTTACTGTTTGTGTAGATACTGCAATTAATAAAAATAATACGGGTTATGGAACGCTATTATGGAAAAAGCTGTTGCCTCAGAAAAACTTAAAGTCATTGTTCATGTAGTACAATGTTGTGGGTTATTTAACCGAGGTAAGTGGTTTTTGACAAGTTTTGTATTGGAAATTGACACATTTACACTCTTAATATCTTTTCTTTTTCGACTGTTTTTGCAAATTATTCGCCCGCATTCAACTAGTTTTTGTCATATTTATGAGTGAAATGAGTTTTGGGATGGATTAACGGATACAGTAGTACTTCCTACGTTTCTAGAATACCGTAAGAATTCTTTTCTTTTTTTATATAATTTCGTTTTATGTTTATAAATTTCGGTTTATAATGTTCCAAAAATTGAAAATTAAATTTACTGTGCTTCATTAGTCTACCACGGATGAT
Source organism: Laupala kohalensis (assembly GCA_002313205.1). Lineage (NCBI taxonomy): Eukaryota > Metazoa > Arthropoda > Insecta > Orthoptera > Trigonidiidae > Laupala > Laupala kohalensis. The sequence goes on from NNCF01129598.1 coordinate 911,447, forward strand.
TATAAATTAGAGTTTTAATCACTAGAAGGAACCTTACCTTAGAGAGAAATCTCGTTTTCCAATGGCCTTAAGCAATGAAAATTTCAATGGCGAATGTGCTAATATTGACGAATTGCATAGACGATTCTTTGGAGAATTGTACCTCTTCGTTAACGTATTTTGAGTGCGTGATGACGTGTTTTAGAAAATTAAATTTTAATAGTAAAGAAATTAGTCGCTAGGGTTTGGCTAGTTACAATATAATCTGAAATATCACTCACGCAGATCACATGAATCCTTGATACAAACAGTTTCGCCCAGTCATGAATTCCAGCTTGTGGCTGTTAGTTGTGTCTGACTGAAGAGGCAGCCTCGCTCAGTTGAAAGCCAGGTGAGACAAGTCTTGGTCTCATTGCAAAAGACACAGCGGTGAGAAGTTCGCAGAGACCAGCTGATACAGGACAGTAATATGTCTTTCGAGTATATATTGAAATTCCGTTAACAGGTCCATCCTTCCACGAATAGAGAGCATAACAGAATAAGTTGTAACGCTTCTCATTTATGGAACGGAACTAAGATAAGGAATTTCATTCACATATCGTGTCATTTATCTATCATTTCAATCCAACGCAAATATCGTAAGTCGTGTTAGAATATTGAGAGAATTAATTCTGGTATTTCATGTCAGGAAACAGAAAAAATTTGGGGAACAACCGAACATAAAAGCGAATAGCATCACTCAGGAATTTGTTCGTTTCTATGCTTTACAATTCTTGGCGTATAGTTATATAATCAATAAAAAAATTATACACCATTTATAATTTTTTATTTAGTTATCTAAGTTTTTAAAGCAAGTTAATATAACCTACCAAGAAGCGTATCAAAAACTGAAGTATGTGTACAGTTAACTGAAATTTCATTCCAAACTAAATACTCCAGAAGATATATATTCAGAGACAGGACGACCAGAAAAGTTCCAAGAATTTGAATTTGTAAGGGGAATCTTTAAACATTAATTTTGTTTTCCCTGAGATGTAGCCCACAATGAGATGTTAATCTCTGTTTTCCAATTTGAGGAAATTGCTAATTCTTCATTTATGAAAAAATGGTAAAATTACGCTCACGCTTAGAAACACCCGCAGGCATACTAACCCCGAAACAAGTACTTCCGGAAGTGACGGAAAACGCGAAGAATCACGGTTACGGCCCTTCCGAAGAAGAGAAGACGTTCCATCGTTGTCTATTTTCGATGTGAGGTGAATGCACGGCGACGGTCCGCCTCGGCTTTTCCGCGAGGGCAGCAATTAGCGCGGTGCTGTCCTCTCCTCGCCGCTGCCTGCTTCTGCCCTACCTGTCAGTCGGCGCTGGCAGTGCTCTGCGCGCTCTTCGCGTCCCATGATAGATTGCAGGCCTCGCAACTTTTACCCGAATCACAAAAGAACTCTTTGGTTCTCCTTAATGCGGCTTTATTAACTACTCCGCCGTGCAAGTTCCGCAAAGTTCCCACCCCCTCCCCGTGACACAGCCACCCCGCTTCTCTTTTCTTGGCAACTTTTTTAGATTGACTGCTCAAGGTATTAAACTTCAGAGCGCATATTAACTCCCCGTAATTATTGGTTTCAGACTAATGTGCAATGTATGCATTTTTATCCAGGTTTTTCTCCTCCAAAAAAATATTTTCCGCTCGAGAGGCGCCGCAGAAGCGATTAGTTGTGTTGACTCGGTAATTTTTCTCCGGCGCGAAGGCCGTGGCGTCTTAAATATCGAAGGAGGGTGGTCGGGGCGAAGACGAAGGCTGGACGGGGACCGGCGGCCTGACAGCCCATTACAGAGAGCCCCTAAATCGGCAGCGAAGCGGGGGACTTCTTCTCGGGGACTCCACCTTCGGAGAGATTGCGGGGAGTTTCGAAAGGGCGGGGACGTTGGCCTCGGTAGAGGAGGAGGCGGCTGAGGAGAGCGGGGATGGAAGCTGGGGAGTGTGAAGCGAGGCGAGGGTGGTCAGAGGGGCGATATTTCCCCCCGACGCACGACATTTATGTGGAAGAGGAGAAAGCATCCGTTCCCGCCCCTCCCACCCCCCGCCCTCGCGTGCAGCGAGTGAGAGAAACGGGTGAGCAGCGCCGCCCCGTCTGCCCTCCTCTCGAGCAGCGATATGAAGGCATGCGGCCGCGTGTGTCTTCCGGTGGCTTTCGACGCCTGTTTGCAGAAGGGCCTCTGTCGAAGAACGAGGAAAAGATTTCCTCTCGGCGTGTTGGTTCTGCGCGCCAACAGACAGCTGCAGGTGACTGATTCCCTCCGGCCGTGAGCCCTTCTCATCTGGCCGCCGCCCGCGTGATTACACATTTCTCTAAACACCTTTTTGCGCGACCAGAAGGGAGCGGGTCGGCTGGGACCGTGGCGGGGAGGGAGGCGAGCAGATCTGCGGAGCGCTGGCTTCGGCGGCGGCGCGAGGGTATGGAAAGAGGCTCTCCCGACTGTTTATCCGGAGCGTCGGAGAGATAATAGTCACCCGGTGTTTATTCTGCAGATGGACGCTTCAGAACCCAAACACGGCGGGAAGGCGAACGAACGAACGAACGGACGGACGGACGGACGGTCACGGCGTTCGCTCCGCACCGTCCGCGTTTTAGCATTGTATTCGGCTTCGAGAAAGTAATTTCCTTGGGGCGGCGGCGATCTGCCCCCGAGAGGAGGTGGCGACGAAGTTCGAGTGAATGACGCGCGAGAATCACTCGGAGGCTAAGACGCGAAGCAGAGGACGCCCATGCGGACGGACGCTCGCGTCGAGGGATGACTGCGGCGGGGGTCGTGGAAGCGAGAGGGCGCGAGGGGGCGTCTGCGAAGAGCGAACGGCGGCGGCGAGGAGGCGACGCGGTCGCAGCCTGGCTACGTCAGGGGCGCGCCTCTGCCGCCTGCTGCTATGCCAACCAGAATAAACACGTCGCTGTTTTCTTTGTTCCGCTAAACTAAACAACCAACCAGGAATCTAAACAGCGACCAAGTCCCAAATTCAATTTGGTCCTGTGGCGCGCAGAACAAGGAGAACAACACACAAGCTCTTGCATAAACAAAGAAAATTGGATACATTTTTCGGCTTGGCGGAAACAAAAGCCAGTGCGCGCTTGGCGACTGTGGTGACCGCGAGGCGCTTCATTTGGGTCTCGGCGTTAGTCCCCGCCCCTCGCCGCGCCTGTCCAAACGCGTCGCGCCAAGAAAATTATCCCGCAAACACGGCTGCCGGTGGAAGCGGGGAGCGAGACGCCGGAGAAGCCGCGGGCGCTACGCGAACAATGCGCATCGAAGCGGGTGGCGGGGCAGGGAGGAGGAGAGTACGCGGGCGGGGAGGCAGGACCAAGAGGCGGCGCCACTGCGCCCGGCGCTTTCATTAAGGCCGTACGTCTTCACATTTTTCGTCCAGTTTGGCGCTGTGATTGAGGCTGGCACAGCCGCCACCACCGCCACCACCGCCTGCATTAGCCCCACGCCGCCCCATCCTCGCCCGACGCCAAGCCAAGTTTGTAGAAGAATATGACAAATAACGGAGCGAGGTGGCGGAGGGACGGGGTCACCTAATTCACATCAAATTATCTTTAAAAGCTCTTTTTAATTCCGGCATCAGCGCAGCGTCACTCCACCTGGCATTTGTCACCCTCTAATTAAAGGCGGGGAAAAGTGCTGAAAACAAAGGATGAAAAATTGGCTTCATTTCTAATTATAGTAGCGTGCAAATATCTTCATTTCCAAAAGTTCATCGAAGACATCTATCATTAATGAAACTCTCGAAACTTAATATGACTTTGGAGAATAACTCGGCGTAAAAAACGGAAAAAGAAAAAAGCTAGTCGTCGCCGATGTTTGCAGTCAAACCCCACAATCCAACTTTATTGTTCGGGTAGCAAACGTCATACAGAAAAATACAAGGATTATCTCTTTGCATTTTTTATATAGGAACCATCTGGTTCCACGAACTCTTTCAATTAAGACAGGCGGAGGGTGCGCGCCGCGAAGCGGGGGCGGGGCGGGGGCGGGGGTGGAGCGCGACGGCGCAAAAAACGGCAGGCAATGAAGGGGGAGGTAAGTTGATTGGAAAGGACAGGCTTCGGGTCCCCCGCTAAGCCGTCCTAACTAAAGATTTGCATGATCTCAGCGAAAGGGGCGGCTCGGCGGGCGGGGGTGGCAGGAGGAGGCTGAGAAGGAACGAGCCTGAATTATGTACAAGACACGGGGCGACACGAACAAGCCCTGCTGCAAGGCGTTCGAGTTGCGGTGCGGGGGTGGAGAGCTGGCGCGCTAATCAGGGCCGGCGGCCGTGCATTATTGAAGAGGAGCGTCTTGCGCGCGTCTTGGGCCGTCGCTGCGGGCGTCACAATGGGAGCGTCGCGAAGGCGCGGAAGGGTAGGAGGTGAGTAGGTGGGGGAGAAGCAGTGCAGTGACGACAACGCGCTCTGGCGGGCTCCAGGGAAGAATTCCGGAGGACACGACATCGACAGGCGAGTCACCATGGTGAACTGTGGTGACGCCTCAAGGGAAGATCCTCAGCCGAGGGGTCACATCACCATACGAGGAATAGCTCCAACGGAACGCAAGGAATTCTATCCCAAGTCGCTAGTTTCAAAATTGTGCCTCCGAGATAACTACTGCAACGGAATATGAATAATTAATCCACATGGTTCCAAGCTCAGTTATATAGAAATTAAGCAGGCATTTTCAAATTAAAATCATGAAAATAATAACTACATTATACTTTAATTACTACCCTTCCCCATTTGGGTGAAGTCATGGTTGGTTGGAGCGTTAGTCTCATGGTCTCATCTTCGTCAAAGATATGGAATAAATAAATATTTCCTAATTGCAAAATTTTTTGTTCTGACAAGGAAGTTTTTCGAGACTTCAGCCACTACATGGAACATTTTAAATGGCTAAATAGCGATATCAATTACCCCATAATTAATTTTTGAATATTTTCTTTATAACCTCTAATATTTCTAAGTGACAATAGGGGATTTTTTTCCACCTCTCAATCTCTTTGATACTATTCTGTTTATTTCAAGAAGGAAGAGTTGAAATGGCAGATGATGACACGAGTAATTTTTTATTTGGTAGAAATCATGGCTTTTTTCTTTCCCAAACCCATATGCAGACCATAACTGTATTAACTGCTTTTCGAAATGACCTCTTCAATTAACATAAAATCACTGCAAATGGATCTAGAGTAGATATTTAAATTATCTAAATAAACTAGCTCCGCACACACTCTGTAAGGCAATGTATTTATAATTCCATCAACATTTCTTACAATTAGACTACGTCTCAGCAAGACAGAATTTATGAAGAAGATTTTTCTCTTAAAGCAGGAGATATCTTCAGAGTAGAAACACCCATTATGTAAAGACGTCATGCTTCTGAATGAACTTGAAGCGATAGAAGCAATTATAAAAAATATATTTTTGCGAAAATACATACACAGTCGAAGAGTGCTTGGAATATTGGTGGTTGTTGGAAACATGTTTGATATTTTTCACCTGACGTAAAGGTGAAATATGAAAGGGTTCTCAAGCTATTTTTATCGCTCAAATATTACGAACGCAGTCTTTCCACCCTTGCAGAGTCCCGTATTCATAACATTGGAGTGGAAATTCTGGATGATCACAAGGTTTGGAGTACGTGGAATAAAGTCCTAGACTTGATAGGAAGAACTGTGAAGAGTGTAGTGGAAGGGCGTCGTGGAATTATGTATTTTAAACACTAAATAGAGAATTCGTGTTTTAAGTTCAATGAATCCAGATGACAAGGGACTTACTGTTCGTACCGTTTTAGGGATTTCAAAGACCACCTTTATCGGCAAGGGCAGTTGGGCAATAGCGACGTAGGGAGTCGGGAAACTATTCTGTAAGTCGTGGAGACGGAGTACCAGAGTGGTCCGACAGGTGAGAAAATATAATCTTCCGCGTAATGGAACAGCATCGCTGTATAACGCAACTATACACCAATATTAGGATTTGAATTCAAATTCATAACTAAATTTAGTTGCCCTATCGAATTACATTAGTTTGATTCGTGTCTGAAAGACATGTTAACTTGGCGGTGGTGTCTCGGACTCAATCGGTCCACTTGTTTAAAACGGCATGGCGCAACTTCGTAAAATCCGCCCATCATGTTTACTCCATGGCAGCATGTTGGAGAGGACGCGCGGACGGAGACCACCCACCTGCTCAGCGTCGTCGTAGTCGAGGGCGCCGTTGGGAGTCGACTGCGGAGTGAGCGTCGCGGTGGGCGTCGTGGCGGCGGAGGGGCGCTGTGACGTCGACAAGTTGATGGCTCCGTCTCCGTCCGTCTCGTGGTCCATCATCCCATCCTCCTGCAACACAACAACGCCCGGTTCAGCTTCGCGCTAACATGTGAGATGGAGGTATTTTGTCTCAGCATCTCCGAAGAAGAAAATTCTCTAAGACCTTCGATCCATTGCTGGACGAAGCGAGTGAACTGTCGAACCAAACAAATGTGTTTTTGATTCTGTCAATTTCTAGCAGATAAGCGGGATTTGTGGCATTGTAGAAGAATCGAAAATGTTAGTTTCCCAGGACTTCCATCGCACTTCGACTGGCGTGCACGCACGTAAGAAATAGTTCGCTAACGAAATGAGACTTTCGTGGATTGAATTTGCTCAACTCTTTATCATTCACAAGTTTATCGCAAACTGTGTGAAAAAAGTGACCCTTTGATTTTATTAACGAAAGTTCCATATATTATTCAAAATTTGCCCTCTATTGGGTTATATTGCCCTGTCCTCCGTTATTTTCTTTTTCAGTCAAATGAAAAAAGAACTAAAACAAGTAATAAAAAAGTGTAGTACACAATTAACTTCGAATCGTTGTATATTTATCTTAATTCAAGCAAACACAAAGGCGAAATATTAAGTTCAATAACATAAATTCATTTCCTCCTATCATAGTTAAAAATGCAGAGGTGCACTTAATTGTTATAGAAACAAGGTAACTGTTATTGAATAAAGTATTTAATTTTCTGTATCCACGCCAACGCTGTGTCCGCGAGGTTGTGGATCTCACGTAAAGTTCTAAAGAAACTACCTACTTGACAACTTCAAAGATGACCCATTGTTTGAGATTCCCCTTATTCACACCACGAATAATTCGCCAATCCCCACAAAGTCGACAGTTTTCTACTTATTCCTACTCCATTACCAGAGTATGTAGCTAAAATCAAAATTGCAACAGATTCTTCTGTGTATACCACATAATTTAATAACTACGTTAATATAAATTACGTCACATAAACTCAATTTATTACCATAGTAAAGAAACATCCCTTCAATAAAATCATAAAGTTAACTTTGAACTTGCATAAACATTTAGCTTAAACATTTCGCCTGTCGGAAACCTTTCATAATTTTCTGTCATCATGCATCATATTTCTGACCTGTTTAGAAAGCAACTTTCCATAACAACAACAGAAGACGTGTATTTACCTATTTTTCATTCGATGGTTCACGGAGGGACTAAATATGGTTACAATATCTGATTATATGAAAGAAAAATAACGATATTAAGAACAACTGCTTGAAAAAATCTTATCAATTTCAAATAAATATTTGGAAAAAGAAAGCACGCAGAATAAATTAAAAATACAAACTAAAAGAAAAAAAATGAATCTCACAAAATTACAGAATGTTACCCTTTATTGGAACAAAATTTAAAAAAACTCAGTGAAAATACATCAAGATCAAAATAAAATCCGTGATTGAAATAAAGTTGAAATATGTGAAGGTCAAGCATAGTTTTGGGTTTTTGAGTCAAGTGATGTAATGATCTTGAGAATATAATATTAAGGAAAAAGTTTAAACAAGTAATTTTCCAGACACCAATTAGTCTCAACAATCGTAATTTGAAGAGATGATTCATCAAGTACTTAACATTATCAACCATAATGTGATTTGGTAGAGTTTTGCGTGTAGGTCATATACAAAACACTAAATGTATACTCCCCAACGTTTCGATATAATTCATATCATCATCAAGGCTATCGAAATATTCAAACAAAGGATATTTTTTAAATTACATACACAATTTACAACTATCCTTATAATCCTTACTATAAATAACACTATAATTCATTAATAACTACTATATACCAATTCTCATGTACCCTACTATATATTAATTCTCATTACGTACCTTATAATACTCGCTCCATATACATTCATTCTACTTACACACTCAACATTCACCTCATAACACCCTTTCAAACCATTTTCATACTACATATTGCTACATATATTTATAAACCATTTATATATTTTATATACAATTCTATCTTAAACCAAAACATAATTATATTAAACAATAATCAAAACTCCTATCTGTAAAATGCACTTTCTATCTTGAATAGAAAAAAATTCCTAATTTAACAAAACTCAGTTATAATCCTATATTATAATAATATACACATTAACACTATTATATATGTAACCTTAAGCATAATTTACAATTAAGTTGGTACAAACTTTACTAAGTGCATTCACATTTGACTTCTTCTTGCACATATCTTTTTTTGTTTATATATAGTATTGATCATTTCTTTGATTTTTCTCCTGTTAGTGTCACCCTCAAAATCGAGAATTTTTGTCATTTCAAAGTTAAATGAATTATTTAAATTTTTTGCATGCTGATCTGAAGCACATAAAGGAGCATTTTTCTTTTCATCAGCTTTATGTTGTGTCAATCTCTTTTTTAAAGTATTCTCCTGTTTCATCAACATAAACCTAATCGCAGTCATTACATGGCATTTTATACACAAATCCACTGACTCCAGATTAATCTGTTTTTTGTTTGGTTATACTAAACACAAGATTACTTAGAGTCCTCCTGTTTTTGAACACAATTTTGGTTTCAGGATTATGCAACATTCTACCCAAAGGCTACGACGACCCATTCACATAAGTCATTGTTTTAAATTTATTGGGTAACATATTATCTATTTGTCTTATATTGTTGTTTCTACTATTATACAATATTTGGTTAACTAATATTGATGGGAACTTGTTGTTGATAAGGATATTCCTTACCATTGACCAAATTCTTCCATAAACTCCTGATCACATAAATTGGTGGTCCTATATTTGATATTTAATGCCACATTCACCTTCTGTTGAAGAGGATGATGTGACAAAAAGTTCAGATATCTATCAGATCTGTTAGGCTTTCTCCACCAATCGATACTCATTTTTCCATCATATTTTTTCTTTAGAAGTAAATCCAAAAGGGCAATAGAATTATTGGTGTCTCTTTCAATAGTAAATTGCAACAGGTCATTAAAGCTATTAAATAATTCCAATACCTCTCTTTACTTAATTTAGTATTACTATTAACACTATCCCATTTACTGGAAATAAGTTTAATAGCCACAATTAATGGTATGTTGGTAAATAAGGAACTTCATCTAATGATATCATTGTATAATCATTAGGGATGATAATGTTCCTAATTTTTTACACGAACTCAAATGAGTCTCTTACATTACATTGGTGAGAAGTAAAATTCCTTAACACTTTAGCTACAAACTGTGCTGTTTCATAAGTTGGGTTCCCAATAAAGCTAACTACAAGCCACAATGGGTTTCTTGGTTTACGATTTTTTACAAGTCCAGAAAGTTTGGGGCTAAATGAGTTATACCGCACCAACTTACTCTTAACATGAAAGTCAATCTGCCTATTAATCAATCCTAAAATAATTTTGTTATTTCTGTTTCGCATCGTATTAGTAGGAATACTTTTAAGTAATTCATATGTTTTATTTATCATCTAATAATTTCATCATTTTGCAGTGGCATTCACGTTTTTCAATGATCACGGTGCAATTTCTTTAAAATTAACAATTCACTATTATTTTTTTTAAATACCCGAGTCTTCTTACACAACTTACTTATACTTCTTTCACGTGTTTAGTTCAGACAATGCTTGAATTTCATATAACTAGTGATCACGTTGGTCCCTAAGTTCATTTTGGACCACTTTATCCTTAACATCACAAAAAATATTATCAACATCTGAAATTAAGTCTTTGATAGATAAATTCTTGGAAGAATATGGAACTCCAAAAGTGTGGCCCAAACTGAGAAAATCAGCAATATCATCCGGCACATAAGTGTTTGTAATATTAATCAAATATTTCTTATAATATTTATTTTTCTTTGGATTTTGATTATGGGAAGTTAACTTGGCATATTACATAATATGACATGTCTTAGTTCTCTTAAAAATATCATTATAATAACTATGAGTGTATTCCTTAAAACGTCCAAATAATTCATCATTAAGCATATCATACAATTTGTTTTTATTAGCACTTATCCTACTTTTAATAATTTCTATATCAGAAATTACTTCTCTGATCTCTAAATACTACAAATTCTTTTATATCTATCAGTAATTTTTTGCACATCTTTGGTTACACGATTATCAGCGTTACGTAATATATGGTACACTTAACATTTTGTGTAATATGCCTAGGGATAAAATTATTACTTCTACATTTAAGCAAAAAAATTACTATCACTACTCCTTAAGGCTAACTTTCTAGAATCAGTAAAAATATTTTTTGCGCGAACACGTGCCTCAGCGTACTCACGATATACCATATTGAAAAATCCTTTGCTGCTATTATTCAGGAGTGTCTTATCGCAGTACGGGGACAAGTGTCCAACCAGAAGAGCGATATATCTGCCCTCTTGTGGCCACTGAATTCGTGATGCACAGCCAATTGAACTATTGAGCGACCATTAGTACGTTTATGGATAATTTATTACTATTTCAAATTCGTTGGCACTTGTTTTTACTACCATGATGATGAGGAAAATACCAAAAATAAATGGGACGAGGAATCATTGCAAATAGATGGATAGTAGAGTTCATAACCAATAGAAATTACATTCAGAACCATTGGAAGGCAAATCGTTGGAGAGATGGAATATGAATATGTCTACTTTGATGAGATTCTCCTTGGATGAGATTGGTGACATAAGTCTTTTCTAATAAATGTACTATATTTCTAACACAAGTAATGCAGTTATAATACACTACTATATCTCACAAACATATTGTTATTTTGTATCATTAAAATTATAAAGATCTTCTAACTTCTTTTGACCAGATAGATGATTGATCGCTAACTTCGGTGAGTGTTTTTTTTTACTTTTACCTGCACCCCAGCAAAGGCCCTGAATACACACTATTTAAATTTATTCTACTTCTAATACTGAAGTCGAAAGATAAACGAGATTCATTAACATTACACAAAATGTAGTGGTAGAAATAAAAATAATTCAATTCTTGTAAACCTTTCATGGTGGTTTGAAGTTACTTGTTGATTAAAGAAAGCATTTTAATGCTATTTTAAATGTTCTAAGCGTTTACACTTTTCATGGTCAACCCTTCCAAAATTGACAAAAAAACTAATTGACATTTAAAATTTAAAAATAAAAATTAACGACCTCATATTTTTTCCCTTGAAACCTAAATGGCGAATCAGGGAAAATTACATAACTCGAAAACGGCCCAAATACTACAATCGCAGATGAGCAAATTGAATGTTGCAGGCAGCGATGAAGACAGTCCACGCGCAATTATTTCTTTCTCTACTTTTTGTGAATCGTTTCTTCCAACTAACTTTTCTGGATCCTGTTTCGCTACCATATAAGAAATATGAAGCAAAATCTTGCCAAAAAATGTGTATGCAATTGAAATTTAAGGAGAGTCTGGAAGATAGATGTACCTACTACCAATGAAGTCTTTTTTAATTAATACTTCAAAATTCAAAAATTAGGATTTAAATTGATTGTCAAATTTTTAAACACTAGATGTGAAATATTTCGTTTCGGGGTACATCCATCCCCTAACAGGTTCAGCAGAACTGGGATTTAGTCATACTCGACTGGCGTTGGGAATAATTCCAAGCGGAAATGTCACCAACCACAAGGTACAAACTAATGTACGAAAAAAGTAAGTAAAAATAATATTCTTTCCATAACGTCTACTAACATGAAAATAAATAAAATAAATTTATTGTCAAAAAAAGCAGTACAAACTGCATATGACCACGTGGAGGACAATAAACTAATTTACTCTCCGGAAGCAAGCAAGGGACCATCCCATCAATTCCGATCAAGGACCCTAAGGAAGAGGCGGATTGAAAAGTTTCTGCAAAAATTCCTAGATAAGATAAAAAGTTAGCTACGAGTTATACTACTAATAGAATATCAACATGTTTGTAATTTAACACAAAAAAATTATTTTACATGTACGAATTATTATCGAACTATAGATTATTCTGAGTATAGGGTTTACAAATCATAAGAGTTGAAATAACATTAAATTCACGATTTCTTGTTTCAATAAACGCGCGCCTAGACAAAAGCCTAGAGAAGCTGTATAAGAAATCCGCCACTATCCGAAGGAAAACTGGATAAAAACCCGGGTAGAATCCGGTATTAATATATACAAAACTTCATCAGGTCCATCAATAAACGAATCCCTTATAACACCTAGTTCAATTTGTGAAGGGGCTAAACTTTGAACATTTCTTTTCTTTCCCTTATTAAAAAAACTTTCTTGGGGTGCCAGTTGCTTGCTGGCTGACGCAAATATCAAAAAGAAAAATCGCTACTGCACGCACATATTCTCAATGTAAACAACGCAGCAGACCTGAAGAATCTATAGTAGTTATGTTCTATGCCGTTAATGTGTGCTCAGACATTTCCGGTTGGACACTTCGGTCGGTACTACGATGAGATACTCCTATTATTCCATCTTGATACATCACCGCTAGTTCCATTAATATCCTCCATATTCATGTTGGGATTTGGTAGATTTTTGCGTGTAGGTCATATATAAAACACTCATATCATGATCATCATATAGGATTATAACTGAGTTTTATTAAATTAAGAAATTTTTATACTCAAGATAAAAAGTACATTTTACACATAGGAGTTTTGATTATTGTTTAATATAATTATGTTTTGGTTTGATATAGAATTGTGTATAAAATATATAATGGTTTTAAAATGTAATATATGTAGAGTTCTATAATAAAAATTAGAATTACTCCCAGAGTATAATTGTACAATAGAATGTATTTTGATGGGGTTGGCACAGCTGTGGTATCACAGGAGTCACATGGGATGCAGCAGTATTCGGAGTCAGTATTATTTTACTGTATGTAGCAGTGTGTAGTATGAAGATGGTTTGAAAGGGTGTTGTGAGGTGAATGTCAGGTTGAGTATGTGTGTAGAATGAATGTATATGGACCTTGGATTACAAGGTATATAATGAGAATTAATATGTAGTAGGGTACATGAGAATTGGTATATAGTAGTTATTAATGAATTATAGTGTTATTTATAATAAGGATGTATAAGGATAGTTGTAAATTGTATATGTAGTTTTAAGAATATCCTTTGTTTGTGTACTTTGATAGCCTTGATGATGATATGGATTATATCGAAACGTTGGCGAGTGAACATCGAATGTTTTATATATGACCTACACGCAAAAATCTACCAAATCCCACTATAAATTCGGAGGTCAAGAACAAGATGGAGGATATTACCAATCATGTAGTAATGAGTTCCTACTACGAAATAATCTACAAAGTAAATCCACGAAATGAAGTAAAAAAATTCATTTCATTGTTACAAATTGTCATATCTTATTACTTAACGTAGGTATGACGTTACACCGCTGAAAATCTTCCTCTCCCTTCCTCATGCCACACTTCGTCTCTATTTCTGAAGCTCCGCCACCTCACTCCGACTACGAACCACCCCTTATTTGAAAAGAAATAATAAGCCAAGACAGAGGAATGTGCATTATTCCGAATGAACCATCCATACATGCCCAGTAGTTGTGGAAAGAGTACACATTTTTACCCACCTCCTCGCTCTCAACCCCAGTTTCAATAGCGAGCAGAACCCATTTCCCAGAGAGGCCTTACCTCCAGACTAATCCTGATCGCCAGCACTCGCTACACACACGCGTTGGGAAACGCTCGTCCCGAATTTCGAGGAGGAGAGGAGGGGGGCACTCCATCGCTGACAACACTGTTAAGATTTTAAGCAAATGATCGCTTTTTAATCTTGTATATTGCGAGACTTACGGAAAGCTTGGAACCGACCCCCCCTCCTCTAACGCAGCATATCCGCACAAATTGCCAGGGGCAGCTAATCCGCCAAATGACATGTTTTATATTTAGCTTATTGGATTAATTGGAATATTTTTTCCAGTTTGTTTTCCGCTCACAACCCAATACAAATTATTTAATTTATTTGATACCTCTGCAAAATAGAAGTTGTTTCGTGGGCAGTGGCAGCGTTTCGTGCAAATGGGATTCAATTCATTACAACCCGAAACCAGCCAACTGCGATGGGGGTGGGGCGACAGTGCCACGAGGCGGCGTCCAATCACGTTGGGTGCACGCGCGCTGATGGAAAATGCGAAGTAGGAAGAAGGAACTAAGACGTGTACCTCTAAAAGAATGTACGATTTAAGCTCTAAGATGCATTCTAGGTCGTAGTACATAATACAAATAGGAAAAATCAGGAGTAACATTTTCCGAATTTGATGAACATATAAAGACTGATGAAGACGAGAGTTTGTGTAGTGATAGAGACAAAACGGAATGTTAAAATATTTTAACACAAGTGCTAAAATATTTATTGTGCTAGGGAATGATACAAGAATGGAACGATTGATGGATTAAATAGAGGTACGTGACAAACAGTGAATTATCGAATAACAATATGCTACCACACTCACTGAAAAGGTAAAATATGTAACAAAAAACAACAACGAACAGAGAAAATTCACAAACTTCAGATAGAGGAAAAAAGTACAAGTACCTATAACGTAGAACGAAATAAACGTAAATGAAATAAGAAAATTAACTATAAACAAACAAATAGTGAAATACTGAAGACTGGGGGCTACAGTGAAACTAGTGAACATAAACATAGAAATCTCTTAGATTGCGGTGAACCTCACCGCCAGGTAACAGATTAATCATGTTACGTCGAAAAAAAGCTCAAGGTCCCGGGTTCGAACCCCGGTCCCGTCTCCCATTTTCATTCGACGTAACATGATTAATGTAGTGTACATATTTACAGACCCTGAAATAATGAAAAAATGAGAGACGGTAAGCGAGTTAAATATGTAGAATCGACCCTCAGAATTGACAAGAACTGGTAACTGGGGATATAAAATAAACGAACGAATTCAAGTCGATGAGCGAGTGAAACAAGGGCAGAACGCATTCGCCAAGTTGAACAAGCGCCTGGAAGGACTTCCAAAGCAGTTTCCGATCTACTGGCGGTGTGTGTAAAAAGTTGTATTTTAATTAATTTTGATGTATGAAGTACGTTTAATTCAAAGAGCAAAAGGATTCTGAGAACAATCGGCCAAAATTAAAGATAGAATCTGTCATTCGGCGTCTCCGGAGTTCGTGCTGCAAATGAAATATTTTAATGATATTCATCTTAAAACTGTCTTTCATCATCAGATTAGCTTTAAAAAGACAATGATCAACAAAGTTAATTTTTCATACTCCTCAACATTAGTTCTGTAGAACTCCGTTAACTAAGCAATTCTGAACTTAATTCTCATATGCATTGACTCAACTCAGATTGATATGTGGGACCATTAGGCTCCTTTATGACAACTAGAATAATACTACAAATGATAATAGTCTGATGATGACATTAAATTTAATCTTCAGTCCGATATTTGACTCAAAGTACAACTCACTCAACATTGAAATTTTATCAGAAAAATCAATTTCAATTTCCCAAAGGTTTCCGGAGTTCGCATAAACGTCGTGCGTTGTCTGGCACCACAGAGTCGGTCTCTCGTGATGAAAAGTGCATATCGCGACAGTTTTAAATCGAAATGTATATTTGAAGGCGTACATCTGAGAAGTGTGAAATCCTTCTTCCCCCACGGGAAGGATTGAGAGACAGACGCGTGGACAGCGCCTTCCTCCACTCGCCCTTCAACTCCGCGGTGCTCCACATTAACTGGAAGATAACAAGAGAAAAACCGCACCAGCCTTCATCCCCAACTTGTAGCGGGGCTTAGAGGTGAGTCGGTTGCGCTTCTGAGCGACCACCGACAGCGAAGGCGGGGGCGTGGCGGGACCACCTGAGCACGCCCCCCCTCATTTATCCCGCGTCAAAGGAAAGGCGGCGGAATAAAGCGGGATAATAGGGCGGCTTTATCTGCTCTCGCCGCGACCACTCTGTCCGTCGAGGGGCGACGCAGGCGAAGAAGCCGTGAACGAACCCCCCTCTCTCCAGCAGCGTCTCGACCCGCGTTAATCCATTCCCGAAAGTGCCGAGCCAGCAGGGCGACGCGCGAGGTCTTCCACTCCCTCACCTCACCCCCTCTCCGTAGCGAGCCATCGCCCGCGAACAAAAGACGCGAGCGCCGGCCGTGTGACGGATGCGAGTGGGGTGGAGACTGCGGAGAGCGTCTTTATTGCGCGCTGCTGGACGTGGTCTTGTCGAAGGCGACGCCGGTCGCCCGGTCGCCCGTGCGTGAGTGACAGCGCGGAGGGTGGGAGTGGGGCTTCTCTGTTTGCCGAGGACCCGCAGACAAACACTCGATCGCAGAATGGCTTCATTTATAAGCCTCTCACCGCCGTCGTCGCTGTCTCCGCATCTGTTTTCTGTAAGTCCCGATTATTCATCAGGCTCGAGGGACAGAAGGAGGGGGGGAAGAGGAGAGAGTGGCTCGCGGTGGGGATTGAAGTCGGCGCCTTACCTGCGTCGCACGCAAACTTCCTTTTCCACCCCTTTCCAAACGGGGATCTCAAACGCTTTGCAAGCTTTGGATTATCGTCATACGCGCTCTAAGGGGGTTCCTGTACGATCGTAAATCACGATATTTGTGATTTTCAGCGTTTTTAAGAGTACAAATATCCCACTTCAGAAGCGTACACAAATACAAAAAAAAAAAAAACGTTTTCACGTGCCTTACGTTGATTTTAAGAATTAAAATAGGCAACAAGATTTCACTTAGTTACACTTAATTAATGCAAAATTTGAATACAGAAGATTGCCGGCATATAAGAGATAATATATATAATGAAGGGAAAAAGAAGAATATTAGAGCAATTGTGAAGAAATATGAATAGGAGCCAAATTCCATTAATATCTTTGTCATTTTCCGTAAATTGTAGAAATTGTTTTCTCACTAAGTTTTCTTAAACTAATTAAACGGATAATGGTAAATTTAAAAAATCAATTACAAAGATATAGTTCAACGTGTACTCAAAAATGCGGTAAGCTATTGATGTACAAGAAGAATATTTTTTTCAGTTTCAAAATGGATAAGGAGAAAACGTTAAAATAATGATACATATAATGTATCATTATTTTAATGATTTCTCCTTAAGCATTTTTGAAACCTAAAAAAATATTCTTCTTGTACATCAATAGCTTCCCTTGTACATCAATAGCCTCTTATTCCCGGAAGGGCTCTAATGACCTTGCCGTTGACGAGCCCTATAGCCCCACAAAATAATCTTATTCCTGGCAAAATCTTTTCAAAAAATTATAATATAAATACGATTGCCATGGGTTTAACCAGACCCACAAATTCACAATCAACATAGTAACACCTCTTTTTGAGAAAGGAATGTTCATCTTAGAAGTATTAAATCGTAAAACACATGATATAAAACTGTTTGTAAATATACTTTACACGTATAAAATAACATTATTTGAATATTTGAGGGGCGCCCGTTCCAGTTCTAAAAAAGATTAGCTCTTTAACTTTTGGTAACAAGTACTATATTAGTATAATGAATCTACTAAAATCTTTTGGACTTGATTTGGAACTTACCATTCCTCTTTCAATATTTTCTTCCTTTTCCTATACGAAATTAAAACTTAGACCAAAAGAAATCAACATTTCGTGAGTTGAATATGGATAACAACGAGACTAGTGTTGTATCATTGTAACTGAACACTTGAGATGGAAAATCTCTCTCGTAAGATGAGCTTTGAATAACACCTGATTTTTTTAGTAGTTTAGATATCAGCCCGCATAATGAAAAGAATAAATTCAATTCTCCATGATTTATTCTGATAACTTCCCAAAGAAATGCACCTAGTCACAAAATGATTTTGATAATATCCCCCAGCAAACCTAGTCAAAACTCTTTCTGATCAAAACAGAACAAAGAAAAAAATCAATAAGGAGGAAATGAAAAGTCGCCATAAATATATTTTCCCTGAATTTTCATTTCCAGTTGGAAAAATGTGAGTTCATGGATGAATAAAAAAATGCCCAATGGAAAATGAGGAATAACTCGAAGGTTGCGAATCCTTGCTGATGGGAAAAGACTCGCGCAGGGGGCGATCGCCCTGTGTAGCCACAAATAGGACAGGAGAGTTCGAGGTAATTTGACATTTCAGTTCGTGAGAAAAAGACTCGTCAGGCCTGTTTCGCTCCATCCGGTGATATGCACCACACCCAAGGCAAACTACGAATTCAACCTCAGAAATATTTCCATGAATTGGGAAAATTTTATACACTATGAATTCATCTTTTCAAGAGAAATATTAAAGGTTCCCGTTAATACTAAAAATGTTCTGCTCTATTGGAATTTACCTGACATTCAATGTCTATTTTGACTATATTTCCACACGGATGACCAGGGGCCCGTTTCACAAAAGTACAAGCTTGTAAGTAAAAAGTAAATTTTTACAACTTTGTAAAAATAACAAGTTACTAGCGTTTTACAAATGTACACTTGTAGACTTGTAATTACGAGTGAATTCTAAAAATTTTACGAGTGATTTACTTGTAACCCAACTGTAGCTGACAAACGTGTAAAATAAACTTGTTACCAACCCAGTATTTCTTACCTTCCTATAAACGTAGGTTGACTGTGTTACAAGTGTTATTTTATCAATGTGACGTGGTCAAATTCTTCCTCAGAAGATGAAGATGACAGTTCATCCGTATACAACGACATAGGAAAACTTCAAGGGAAAGAGCGAACGTTACATTTGTGGCAGTGTTCGAATTTAACGAACGCTTAAGAATTACGTCTGTAAAGCTGGAAGAAAAAGAACATATCACAAAAACCTTTTATGAAAAAGAACCGTATTTATTTTATTATATATTTTTTAATTTAGTAATTTGTCATTATTTTAGCTTAGTGATTATTATGCAATTGGAGAGTCATTGTTAATAAGCTGGAAATATTTTTAACAAAGCGTAAAAAACTACCATTTTCTGAGCTGTATCTCCCATGAAGTATATTAATAAATGTTTTAAAATACCAAATTTGACATTATGTAAGCAGAAGCAAACGAGAAAGACAGGGCTGTCCGCAAATACTTGTTACTGACAAGTTAGTGAAATATTTGAGAAACGATTATAACTAACTACTTGTTATTACGAGTATTGTTCGTAACCACTTGTTACGATCAACATTTATACTTTTGTGAAACGATGATTTAGGTCTCAAGGCGCATTCTGCTGAGGCACGTTCGGCCCTTTGCATATGGCGATGGTTTGTGGTACAGAGTTGAAATGCGCGTGAGATGTGGACGGTAAGCAACAGAGTTGAATTGAAGAGTCGACTCGGGTTCATCAATTGAACGACTCATGATAACAGATCTTATCCCTTAAGAAACAAGGAATACGATACTGTTTCTATGTATATCCCTCCCAATTGTAGAAAACCCTCTCCTTTCTCTTACTGAATTTCATCTATCCATTTTTATCTTCGACTCCTTTTCGTATTCCCATTTTCCTTTTCCCTTCTATATTTTTAGTTTTACCTTATTTAAAAAATATACACAGGTTTTATTTTTGTTTACATTTCAAATAAGTGGATAAATAATGTAATGTACTGTATTTCAATATGCAATCAATTGTACCGGGTTATTCGATAACAAAGTCCACCTCAAATGTCTTCTAAACGGATAAGATATCGAAATTTGGTTTTCACTCAAATGAGTCGTGATTTGTCGGTAACATTTTTATGTATTCTAATGATTCGAAACTACTTTACCTACAGAGGTATTGACAATTAATTCGACGTAATTAATGTCTATTTTTTCAGCGCTTCTTTAAAACCCGACAAAACGCAAATACAACGATGTAACACTTTCAGAATTTGAACGATTAATAGCGTTACAACGCAGCTAATATCTATACGTATCACATGTCTCTTACCATATATCATGCATCATGGAAGGGTGAGAGAATGATAGGTATATTTTATATTTATAACTATATGTACATTTAATATTATAATTTTTAAAATATTTCTTTAAATTACCAATATTTAATTTCCATTAAATATTTTATATTATAATTATACTAAATATAACATTTAGTATATATATATTACACATTATTATACATATTCATTTTTCCTACAAAATACATTTATTTAATAAACATATCAATTTGATATCAAATTGTTGATGAAATAAGTACATGGAAAATAGAGAATATCTTTTTATTATTCCAGTTCATTACTGCAACAGGTCTAATAAATCACAATTATCCAAATCATAATGCATAATTGTATGAAAAGCAAAGCGTCATGAGGATTGCTCAAATAACAACGCGGGATGAACGTATGTGTCTTTGGAGAAAGATCGGGAACGTTTCATGAAAGTTTCCGACGGCTTCAGTAAATAATAAAGAAATCACAATTGAATTGAGACATGAAAATGACACACTCACTCGGCTGATATTTTAATCGCGTTTCATAGATACGACGAAAGTCGATATCAATGGTTTGATTCCATGGAGATTAACACTACTCTTTCGCAGGTACCTGTATCCACGAAGAGGAAGGAATTCAATACCAAGATAAATGTCTCGAGTCTTCGCAAAGAGGCGAAAATCAAGAAGTACAAAAACATGGCATGTTTTCTTGTATAATTTTACTTAAGGATGAGAGAAGTACGGGGGTGAGTCCGAGGGAGCGATGCTCCCGCACTGCATTAGTTGTGGGAGCGGCGTTCCTTTTCCAACTGTGGGCCCTATCAATGTTTTGAACGTACACCTATCATCATTGTGTTGTTTCTTCCATCTCCAGTGACTTTTATGTTTTGTTTTTTCTCATTTTCTAGTTCAATCGTTCGAATGAAAAAAGAAGCAAATATTGGTGAAAATTTTGATTTTCAATTTGAACTGTTTATTGTTATTTTTTCCATCCTGAATATATATAGGTTATAAGGGACCAGATACAACATGATTATTTATTTTTATTTCTAAGGTTTGGCAATATATAGGGAGAGTTTCAAAAATCGTAACTCTAAAACAATCTTTAACTTTTTTATTACGAAATTTAACGCGAAAGGAGATATATAAAGAGGAAACAAAAATTCGTATAGATGGTGCGTGTTAGAAGATAAATACAGATTTTAGATGTGCATCTCCAGAACATGAGCCTCTTTTTGGATGCATTGGGTGATTGGGTTGGTAAATGAAGAGGTTGGATCAACAATACGGTAGATTTTACAACTGTTTTTATTTCGCAGTCTTAATATATGAAATATTACTTTCCTATTTTAAACATAAAATTATAAGACGACTCTCGGATCGCCGCTACTACCATCCACCCAACCGAATATGGCATGACATCCCTGCTCAGGTTTAGCATTTGTAATACCATCGTCCATTCTATTCAGTACGTTTTCATTTTTAAAAAAGTGATTAGTCATATCTTAAATGAATCAAATATCTAGAAAATCGTCCTTGGTAGGGATAGAACTCAATATCTAAGTGATCAATTATTTCCAGTGTCCCACTACTGGGGTCTAAAATTGCAGTTTTTAGCAACACTGAAGATGGTAAAGTGTGAATCATTGGAAGGGGAATACGATTTTGCTGTAACCTTTAGGATGCACCACACTATCCAAGAAAGTAAAGAATTACTCGTCAACAACGTTTTAAACTCAGTGAAAATTATTAGTAGGTCCTAAAATTGGAAAGTAAAAACTATATTGCCCCATCCCTATTCACAAATATTATTGAAACTCTCAATGTTCTTGTCAAATAATTTCCGTATGGTATGGGATAGAACAAATTACATGCGCTAGTGAATTCAACTTCCGTGAGGAGTATTCGAGCAAGATTTTCTGATACCTCGTTCGTCACCACACTGCGCATCTTAATGTCCCCTCCCCTCTCTTCGTCGTCCTGCAGAAGATCCACCCATGCATCGACGTCGCGACGCCAGCACGCCGAGGGCTGAGACCTGGACCCAATCGATTGGACGCCTCCTTCGATGGGCGACGCAATGGTGGGGGAGAGACACGGCCAGGGATTTTTTCTCTTTTCGGCAGGACTCGAAGAAAGCCGCGCCCAGGGAGGTATCCGTGACAGTGGCCGCCCAGAGAAGTGGGGTGGCGGGAGAGAGATCCTCGATGGCGAGGTTGGAGATCCCTTTGGGTGTAAAGAGTCGCTGCCACTGAGTGAACTACACGGGCCAGAGTTTCCATCTAGCTTTGGAAAGCTCGAACGTTCAAAGCAAATTCACTCTGTTAACCACTCACGAGAAAACCCGGAATTACTCCGAATCTATTCTAAATGCGACAAGAAGCATCTGAACAAGATCTTTCAGTAAAGGGTTATATATCCTCAACATTGAGAAAAGTTAAAATATCATTGAATATATGTATTTACAAAATTATGTTTTGGCTGGTCTGGATACTGAGAAAATCTAGTTTAATTTTCTAGCTTCTAATTTATTTGTTCTTCTGTATTGACATTTCATTTTTCAGGAGAAATAATTCATTGTGTGGTACCAACCCCTCCATTCTTAGCCCATTATTGAATTACTATCACCTGCAATTATTCATGCCATAAAGAAGGAGAAAAAACACTCCGAATGCACTTCATATTTTATTGGCAGTATTATCTTGTTAAAATATAATTCAATGCT
Organism: Laupala kohalensis; assembly: GCA_002313205.1. Classification (NCBI taxonomy): domain Eukaryota; kingdom Metazoa; phylum Arthropoda; class Insecta; order Orthoptera; family Trigonidiidae; genus Laupala; species Laupala kohalensis. The sequence continues at coordinate 934,411 of NNCF01129598.1, forward strand.
AGTATGCTAAAACTACAATCTGTATAAACAAATCAACAGAAGTACAGAAATGAAGAAGAAAATTAACTATATTTTATGGAGTTATCATACATTCTTTATTTTAAACGGAACTACTTTGAGGAAATCATTTTTTGCTGATTTGCGTAGCTTGGTCGTGGCAAACTCTTTACAGCGAGAGAATCGGAGTCTGCGGCAGAATAATCCATTGACTATTTTTATTTACTATTTGTTACACCTGGTGGAGGCCCCAGCAAATATTGTGGACAATCTAATTAAGGTGGTACAATGTGTTTAACTAAAATCGGTATTATTAATCCGAGGCAATGATATTACGAATGACTAATATCATTGCCTCGGATTAGGAATACCGATTTTAGTTAAACACATTGTACGACCTTAATTAGATTGTCCACAATATTTGCTGGGGCCTCCACCAGGTGTAACAAATAGTAAATAAAAATAGTCAATGGATTATTCTGCCGCANATGTTATAGAAATAAAACTATACGACAGAATATAATATACACATCTGTTCGAGCGGAAGCTGAGCAAAGCTCTTTTAACGGCATCTGATTCAAGAAGCTATTGTATGGACTCTAAGAAAGTACAATTTCGAAGGTAAAGATGACATGCGCCTTTTACGAGCGTTCAATGACACCGCAATGAAGGTTCAACACACGCACTTCATCTGGGAAGAAAGCTGGCGATGGCATTGGCAGATTTCCCACTCGAACGCTCTGACATCGACAGAGGAGACGGAATCGAATCCCTTTCGTGTGGCTTGGGAGCAGCCTCCTTTGCTGTTGTTTACCATGTTGCCAGTGAAGAGGACGGAGATGGGGGGGACGGCTGCGAGGCATTATTATTGATGATGCGGGGGCGTCTTCGGTGAGCGGCGCCTCTTCAATTTATCAGCGCCGTCTTAAGGCTGAGCCGCGTCTCTCCCTCCCTCCCTCCCAATAGGCGCGGCGTTCGAAGGCGGTCGCTGAGAAATGACGCTGTCCCCGTCGCTCCCCACTCCACAAGTCCCCGCAGTGAGCTAATTACGCAGACTCCTAATCGCGTCGCCGCCAGCAATCACGAGTCCTAAATCCGGAAAGTGTGTGGCGCTCGCTCTCCCGATCTGTCTAACGCCCTACCGCAGTCCTTCGCAGTTCCTTACCATAAATGGGATTTCTTTCGAGAATAATTGCCTTCTTCAGATGCTAAATCCCGACTGCACTTCGATCGGGCGTCGGTTATCTATGAATTTAACAACAGAGGTGCTCGGAGGGCGGAGCAGAAGGAGGGTGGGGGTGGCGACGCGGCGCGTGATTTGAACCCCCTCCCCTTCCACGCCCCTCCTGCGGCGCGTTGACGGAAGAGAGGCGCTCCAATTATCATGACTCGTCAAACAGACGCGCGAGGACGTCGAGACAAGCAACGGGGGAGGGGGCGTGGGTGAGAGCGCGTTATTGCATGCGCAGGTTCCTCGTGGGGAGGGGGGAAGAGGAGGAGGCAGAGCGACGCGTCGACCTGAGTCCCCGGGACGCGAGAGTGAGGAGGAGAAGAAGAAAAGAAGTCGAAAAAAGAAGCGGAGGAAATGTAAATTTGCAGCGACGCGGAAAGAGCCGTGCTCTCGAGGTCTATTGGTCGGCGGTGGAGGTTGACTCCTGCGCGAAGCGGGGTTGGAGAGGGTGGGGGCGAATGTTTCAAGACGTAAAGAGATCGCGACAGAGAGAAAGGAAATTATTTCTTTTTGGGGACGCTGGCAGTGACGGCGGGGCATGGGTGGAGGCGGAGGAGCAGGAGGTGCACAAGCGGCAGCGATCGAATGGGAAGGATCCGATCGAAGGATGGGGAGCGGTGAGGGGGCAGAGACGACGGCGGTCAGTGCTGCGGGGATCGGGAGGGATGTGGAGGCGTCGAGGGAAGGGAGAGACGAGAGGTCACGACGGAGCCGCTACCGCTCGCAGCGAGCGTTGGGAGGGGCGGGGAGTGGAGAGGAGGGGCGCAGCAGTGGGCGTGTCGAGCGACGCCAGCATCCGCACCTGGTTGGCGGGCCGGCGGCCGCCTTGCGCCTCCTGGCGCCGCCAGCGCCACCACGCCCATCGCCGGTGCCCCGCCTTCCCCGCCTCGTCCCGCCCCTCCCGTCGCGCGATGTCCCCTCCGCAGAGCGGCAGCGCGCCGCCGCATCGCGCTTCTGGCCCTCCCGGCCCCCGTCCGCCTCGGCTCGCGATGAGCGGCGCGCACGGCGGCGACGCCCCACGCGCACCTGCGCCCCTCCGCCTCGCCCTGACGGCCCCGCCCTCGTCCCCGCCATCCGCGCGCTTCTTATTTATTCGCCACAAGCCAAGATGCGGTAATTGCGCGCTCTTGAAACATTCCCCGCTGGCGTGGCGTCGCGATTTCGCCATCCCTCCCCCACCGCGCCACGCCTTGCCCTGCCCTTTGTCCCCCGACGGGGCCTCTGTGCGGCGGGCTGCATCGTAACTCGGGCCGCGACGTGCCTGCGTCGGGCTTTATCAAACACTCGCCTTCATCTCGAGAGACCGGTCCCAATTTCGGAGGCACGATGGCAGGGACGTGGCTGCTGCGTCGGGTCGGGTTGGGTCGGGTCGGACGTGGCGGGGAGGATGGCCCGCGAAGACGCCTCTCGAGCACCTACTGCTGCCTATTGATCCCTGGGCGGCGCCTGCCTCCGGCCGGCCGTGCCACGGACCCCGCCCTGGTCCCCGCTCCAACTCCCCGCCGCTGCGAACCCCGCCACCTGCGCTGTGAAGATGGCGCGGAGGAGTGCAGCGCCGACCTCTTCGTGCTCCCAGAAGGCAACACGCGCTAATATTCGCCAACAATATTGCCTCGGAGCAGCGCGGAGGGAGGAAGGATACTGGGATTGGAGCGCATCAATTTGTGTCTGTTCCTTATTTGAAGGATGCATCTTATTCAAAAGACGCCAACCCATACGAAAGTGACTCATTCGAACTTATCAGAGTTAAAGTTAAAATAATAATTTCCCCCACTCATTAATCCTCCCAGAGGCGGAAAAACCTGTCACGAGCCCTGCAGTTTTTTCTTCTCGATTGCATACCAAAAATTTAAAAAAAAAACACCCCAGAAGATTGAACGTGATATCACATCAAATGTACCAAATGAACATTCTTGAAATTTGACTTTCACAAATATTTTCTTCACATGTTATTTAACAATGTCAGATTTTTCTAAATATATATTTCGTTACCATAAAAGCAATATCTTGCGTGGTTAAATCTCTGAATAACCAAACATAATTTAACTCTATGAAATGCTATAGAACACAAATAAAAAGTAAGTTAGGAATTAGAGCAGAAAACGAGTCTGAAAATAAAATTGGATTGCGTATATCCACGAAATTTTTCTACTCCAACTGCGAGCAAATCAACAGAACACATGGCTGTTCACTTCCAAATAGTTTTCACTGGTATTAAGTTTCACTTTCCAGTTTCAAACACAATCCAATGGAAGTGAACCGTCATGTTGTACCCTTGGACAAAATAAATAGTTTCATCGTACAGGATGCCTGAAGCAAATCCAGGAAGTGAAAAAATATTGAAATGAATGATGGAGCTTTAATTTGATTGAGATTAGGGCTACAAGAAACTAATTGTAATTCAATTTCAAGAAACGATTCATAAAAGAAGCCAAGGAGGATGACACTTCTTTAGGCAACTCAGAATCTGGTTCCTTCTCTGTGTGTCACACTTCCGTGACATCCTCTCTCGATATGGAAAACAAATTTCTAACTGCGTTGATGTATTCTGAAGATTTGAACAATTTTACCGAAAAGGAATAGAGCAGCGATACCCGAGAACAATATCTTATCAACTAGATTCATTTATCGAAATTCTCTAACATTTCTTCCGATTGATACCCAGGGAAATACTACAAAGTAAATGTGAGATATGTCAACTATTTGCTATAATAAGAACAAACTACCGCAAGGAATATTAGAAGCAATAAGAAAGTACGTGTCACGTAAAACACACCAAGAGTCACATGCGACTTTCCGAAGTTTCGAGTCTTGTGAGAGAGAGAAATGATTTTATGAAAGTTTGCGTCGCAGAGGCAACTTCAATTTCCCTAGAAAATTATTACTCTTTGAAATTTTAGGTTGAAGGAGCACAGGTGAAGTCCCCAACACGAACTTCTCGATTTGTTTAGGACATATGTTCCGACAAGAGTTCTACTGAGCAAGTAATTTACGGAAGGATAGAGGAGACGAAGCAGTTCTTCGCTTTCGTTTGTCGAAAATCATAGTTGAGAGTTCAATAAAATGTCTGAACCTCTAGCACTTCGCAAAAAAATCAGAACAAAATCATAAATAATAGACTCTTCACTAGTAAAAATAACTCACTGTTCAATAATTAATAATAGTTCGATTAGCCCATCGGTCAAATCAGTCCACAACAATTAACATTTTCTCTTAGAATAATATACTTTGTTCATTTTAATATTTATTTCATTTCATGTTATTGTAATACGAGATAATAATTCTAAATACTCGTGAATTTTAAATATCATCAATTATGAAGGTTTGAGAATTATCACTATTTGCCGTTGTAAATGAAATTTCTGAAATATAATTATTTATTTTTCTTATCAATTACGCAAGAAAATTATAGCCATTTAAGTACGGAAGTATTTCGCAGTCTGTAACTAGATTCTCTTTTTACGATCACACCTTTTGAAGATCGTGAACAATTCTGCGATTTTAATTATACACGCAAGAAAGCTCATTTAAAATACCCGAATTTAACTATTTAGCATTAGCTTCTTACTAATTGAAAGTTTTTTTAAAAATAATGATTGGTTGTGTGGGCATCGACGTATCGTATCGTATTTTACGTTCCGTCGCTCAAATCTTCTTCAATCTCCAGAATGTTCTCATCAGTTATTCAGAACTTTACACCATCTTATCTGTATAGTTGTTACGACGACGTCTTAGATTTTGTTAATACGCAGGAATAGTTTACATTTTCAACTGGTCGCATTGAAAAATAACTTCACACCCTGAAACCCTGGTCTAAGTTTCTCTCTCGCGCGATACTTTCAGAAGCCGAAACTTTCGTTAAATAACCTCTAACTGGAGACGATATAATGATTCCAGAGTGTAATGACTGGAGTAATGGAACTCAATTATTTTATTTCCCGTGTCTAAGTTTCCGTCCAAAGTTTTTGGGTATGAAGTTAATGTGAACTTCCCTCGAAAAGACAAAACATATTTGTTACATTTGTTCGACAAGTGCTCTCAAATTATTTCTTAATACTTCATTGAAGGCAGAGTAAGGGTTGTCTTAGGAACTATGTCCTCACGGATTTCCTTACAGATGTATGAGAATCTCTCGTCGCGATGTCGTAATGAACGCCATGGCAAAAGTCACAAGAATGAGTCTGCTGGAAGTATTGCGATTGCTTCAACTTGAGAGCGATGATTGCAACTAAGTGAAAGCATATTTTGCGATATACTATATCGAAGCAAAATGTGAATATAATACAGTTAGCCAGTAATCAAGGGAATATTTTGAAAACCTTGCGAGCGGTCCATCCCCGAAACTTGTATCCCCAAAATTCATAGTAACTGGCTCCTAGATCAAACATTTTTCGCAAATTTAGAAAACTAAACTTAAAATATTGTCAAGATTTCGCGTTTGGATACATTCAATATTCGCAGATGCAAATTTCTGGGTGAGAGGAGGTAGCTCTAGCTAAGTGTTACGTAGGAAAGCCGTGGACAAAAAGTCCTCTAAGAAAAATGAAGCACTATATTTATTTACGTTCTCCATCCCATGCGATGTGTCGTTGGAGGTCGCGAGTGGGAACCAGCAGGTGCCTTTTAGCTCGACGAGAACAGCGAAGTCTAAAAATAACGCGTGGAGCTGCCAAAGCGGGGGGGGGGAGGCGAGGCTCGCTCTGGGCACTAGGCAGACTGATTACTCCGCAGGCGAGAAAGTGCGGAGATATTCGGACAATGGGAGAAGATGTAAACTTATCTAGCAACCAGTTAAGAGATTTCAACATAGCGTTCTCACCATTAATATCATAGCTCCAAGGAACAATTCAAACGTAAAATTTAAAAGAATCTCCGATATTTCTCTCAATCCCGCTTCCTCTAACCAGATTGTAGGTAAGGCCGTCGCAGCAAGTTCATTAAAAGGGCCTTCGAAAATGGGCATAATATCCTTTAATCCACACTAGTTACATATGGTCATTCATAAGACGTTACGTTTCGACACATAATTTTCTAATCGTTGATAATTATTACTGGAAAATTAAAAGGTTTTTCCAATTTTGAGAAACGTAGGAGCTTGGTCCTTTGCCAATCTTTTTGAAATTAAATTTTTTTCTCCTCATTCTATTTCTTGTCAAGGAACAAGAGAATCTCCCTCTACACGCTGAAAATTTAACCTTTCACCCATTTTTCTCTCTGCTTGATACAAGAATAGAAACAAAAATAGCTTCCAATTAGTATACGATGAAGATGACAAAAAATGAAAGGAAACTTAATAATAATTTTTTAACAGACAGTGATATAATGGGAAATGAATAGTTGGAAACAGGTTACAGTTAATGGAACAAAACATTCAACATGTATACTGTGAGTATTTTCAGGACGGCCCCAGATAATTTTATGTGGACTATACTTTAGTTAGGCAATCACGTCTTGATGGTTAAACGCATCAAATTCGTTTTAGCAGAATCCTTCAGACATTGGTCAGTTATCTCTATCGGGGTGGTAAGGTCAATGAAACTGTTTCTGATTGGGAGAAGATCTTGTAACGCAACGAAGCCGAGAGGACTCACTAAATAACTAGTACTATAAACGCCCATTGTGTAATTCAATTAAATAAATAATTAATAACTTACGACCTTTTATGGACGAATAATATTTATATTTTCTGTGAAGAGCCCACAACGTTTCGACTTGGATAAACGCGGGACTTGGATAAGTTAGTTGTTTCCACCAGTTTAAGGCAACAGGAAACCACTGTATTTTTAACTCACAACTTAAAGTTTGCATCGTCTACGGCCAAGCGAACATTGCGACGTACCGGGGCTCGAACCCGGGACCCCCTGCCTTGGCCGCAGGTTAGCTGCCGCTGCCGGGTGGATGTTGAGTATGGGCTTCGGGAGTCGAGGCGGGTTGACCACAGGTAGCTCACCTGCGGCAAAAGCAGAAATCCCGTGTTCGGGTCCCGATCCGTAGACGATGCAGGAAACCACTGTCAATTAGAAATACCTCTCATCGACGTACTTCCCATTGAAATCTAAAGGAAATCCCTTTGGATCACAAAGCCGTGAAGCGGGGAAAACGACGAACATTCAAGTGCAAGATTGTGGAACTCGAGTAAATTGAACGCTGAAGAGAACTAAATAAGCTCATTTGAATGATCATACTTTGGAATATATGGATTGTATTTATTTATTTTATGTCTTTTGGCGAGGTTCAGGCCATGAGGCCTACTCTTCCACCTAACCGTTGGACTTGGGTAAGGAAATTGGGAAGGTGAGATGTTGGGTTGCCGGGGAATTTACGGTACCGAACGAACATTAGTCTGGAGTAGGAGAGGGAAACCCCAGTTGAAAACCACACCTAGTTCGGTCGAGCAGGGTTTGAACCCACACTCTACCGCTCAGCGGGATCGTGGCAGCGAAGACGCTACCACTAGACCACTGCTGTCGGTATATTGGGCGGGAAAGGCAAATTTTCAGATATTACGGATATTTGCGCAAGTAATTTTCTAGGGCCATGGAGACTGGCGGAGTGTAAGTAATTTACCATGATAATTTTCGGTGTCTCCATAAACCAGTCATATCACAAAACTCTACAATCAAAAAACTTTGATTTGTTCCAAGGAATGGAAATCACGCTATTCTAAGAGCCGAATCCCATACAACAAGGGTTTCCTTAACTTTATTTGGATTTACGGCTGTATCATTTATCCTTCGTGAAATCAGACAATTCTTTTCTAATACATTAAGGAAATGACCCTGTTCCTATCTAAACTGCATTCTTTTACAAGGAGATCGAAATATCATCATAACTCACATAAACATGAACGTTTTACCAGTAAGAACCATTTAAAACTGTATCGTGCATTGATGCGTGTTGCTACTGTTCTTGTGATTTCTTTTCCCAGTCTCACTTAACCTTCGCACTACGTCTAACAGATTGTTAAGCGTAATTACTTGAGGGTATTTTTAGAAATACGTACAATAATCGCCAACAATAAACAATATAATATTCTTGAATTCATCTCTTAAAGACCATTCAACTAAAGCCAAGTTCATTTTATAAACCAAGGATATCGTATATATACTGTAAATACAAGTATTATGAAAAATACAAATCTACGCAGCAACTGACGGGTCGGAATATTTAATAATACTGAGGTTATATATCTTGAATATTCTCTACCCTTCCGAAGTTTCCCGAACATGTTCATGTACGCAGGAGGACGCGTTTTATTTAATTCCTATTCACCTTTATTCTTGTAGCTGGAAGTGAGTAATTGCTTTTTAGAAAATACACACTATATTGGAATACAGGAAACTGGAAAATTCATAATATTGTGGATTACTGGTGCGATTAATGATCCGGACAATGTCGCTACCAAAATAACCTATCAATTTCTGTTCTGAATTTTTTCCAACGATCAATGATGAAAGAAAAGGAATATTGTGAAGTTATATGCTTCTCAGAATAATTCAGTCCAATCTTAAGATTTGCGCACACGGGGTAGTAATTTTTTCTTTCCTATATGACCAATCATGAAGATAAAATTGAGTAACAACAGAATATAAATGCTCTAATCCGGGGAGCATTAGCAACTCTTCACTCATCATAGAGGTATTGTCCCAAGTCATTTTCTAGAAGTAATCAAATAAATTTAGAGTTCGTTGATAAAAAAAAGTCTTCCAATAAAGCGCATGACCAGAAAAAAATTTTCTTCGGAAGATACAAGAAAACCATCTCATCAGATGGGTGAAATATTCAGGAAAAGGCAGAGAATGCGGAGGGGGGACACCAACTATAATTAACACATATGAGCCAAGATAATAAATGTTAGAGCTAGAATTGTTGAATAAATAATCTCATCGTGTGTTCTATTATTATCGACAACAGAAAGTTGAGGCTCGTTCAGTTGTTCTGAAGTGTATGGGGCACCACACCAGGACCTGGACAGCGCACTCGAAAATGTTTCGGGAGAGGAGAATGTTGGTGAATGCGTCTATTGCGAGTGCATCGTTTTGTCGTGGGATCGTATCCCCCCTCACCCTCTCCGCTCCGCCAGCATTTCGCGGAAGACGACGGCGAGCGACGGGGAAGTGCGTGTAGCAGTGGGAGCGGGGATGGGCGCCGCGGCTCTAAGCGAGTCCAGCGCAAACAACGAAGTCGCCCTCCAATGTGCTGTCCAAACATTCGTCCCCTCCCCCGCGCCAATCGCGGCCGCCGTCGCGTCCTTTCCAGCCGAGGAAGAATGCCTCGCTCAAGCGCGCTATTGTTCGCGGTCGGACACGAAGCGTCCGACCGGCCGGCGATCCGCCCCCGTTCAGGCCACCTCATTGGTACGGAGTGAACAAGCTCATGTCCCTCCCGGTTGTATCCTCATCCGATTTACGCGCACGGCTCTGTCTATCAAATTGTCTCGCGTTACTCAAGATATTTTGGAACTGATCGAGCAAGTTTGTTGAGTTGTTTCCTCACTGCCTCCCCTTTCATGCGTGACACTCAGTCCCAATCTGTCATATGCCCAAAGATATTCCCGAAAGGAATCCTGAAGTACAGATGTTGAGTTTCAGGTACCAGACTGACATTTGTCAACATTCGACGGACGGAAATGCTAACTCGACACAGCCGCAGACAGTAATGAGGCTTTTCATTCACAGATTCTCTATTTACTCATCCGTTAATCATCTTGAAAATAGAACGAAACATCGATAAAACGATCAAGGAAAACATTTTCAATTTTGATACGGATTCATCAATTCCCATGCGGTTTCTCCAATTCATGTACTTTGCTTTAATTAATAACTCACCAAAATTCAAGAGCCGTTAGCTTACTCCAAATATTTAGTAGTTTCACTTTAGATTTTCCAATTATACTTACAAATTATAGGGAAAGTTTTCAAGCGTCTTTTCTGAAAGATGAGACCTCTATACATGTTCGAGGACTTGATTCAAGAGAATCTATTTCTGAATATTGTCCCACTTCGACCATTTTTGTTCCCTGCATTTTTGTTTGATAAAGTGAATCTGGAGAAGGAAATTGGAAGTGCATGGAATAAAGCAACTCATAACAACCTCTAATTCCAGTAAGCCATTTCAGCTTTCATAATACTCTTATTCGGAGAAGTCAAAGTGCCTAAGTTGCGACTATATTGAAATTGAGAACGTTTCTTTTGAAGTTAAGATATATCGCTCTTTTCAGATGAATCTCAACACCGATTGAGCATAATTTATTTTATAACGGCATTAAAATATTTGAATATATTATACATCATTAAACATATATGGTGATCCATTTTATAATATAAACACTACTTAGTTCCACTGGAAGCACCACAATGTCGTCATTTTTTTACTTCGGCCTGTAAATTGCGTTACTGTCTAGATGAGGTAAAGATGAACGAATTTCCTCCATGTGTATCATTTGCTTCCGTAAACGTAATAAGAAACGAGACCGAAACCTTTGAAACTGCGTATCATAGTGAGTTTCAAATAGTTTTATGTGCCGATACACTTTAGTAACTACGTCAGCGATTAAGAATACATCCTCTGTAAGTTCAATTCCATAAGTAATATCTAAGAATAGTTGGGGAAGATCGCGGGCTACAACAGAAATAAACGCACATCTTGCACTATGTAATCGAAGTGTTCCCTCGTTCTGATCTGTTTTTCTAAAACACTCCGAAAAGTGTTTTGGAGGATTCTGAATTACCTTTAGGACAAAGAATTAGATGTGTTATAGATATTGTCGGATAGTCAGTCTTGTCTTAAACTGAAAGATTAATTGCAAATGTCGAATATATTTGCGTTACTCCAACCACAACTTGTCAACTGGGAAACCAACGCAAACTACTTATTCAATGGTGGAACCAACGTGCAGGAAAAATTTCTTAACTTAGGAATATTTTTGATGAATTTATTTACCAATTTGCCAGAAATTAATTGTTCAAAATTTTCTCTAGATATCAATTTATTGTCATAAGATGGTTCTTATCTCAATGATGGATAGCATTAAGCAAACTTTCAGTCGTAGTATGTTTTCCACTTCATTTCTGTGGAGTGAGCGCTTCTTCGACAGCTTCTGTGTTCTACTTCAAACCCGGCGGTTCGAGAATAGAAGTTTAAAATAACGAATATGGTTGATCTCGTGATTGCTTTCCCTAAGAAAGGAGAATTAAATGATTGCTGAACAAAATATCCATCACAAAACAGGGAAAACTATAAGCATTTCAATCCTGCGCAGCAAAAGTAAGAAACAGACACCAACATCTATCCTCGTGAGCCGTTGCTTCATCGGTCCTCCAAGACCTCGGAAGCTCTCGAGTTCGTCTCTTCGGAAGGAGACTTCAAAAGATGGTTTTACACCTGGTGAAAGTGCTACATCAATTATCAACACCGATGGCCACTGGCTTGGCAATACGCTATCAAGGACAGATTGAAAAGCTACGATACAGTCGTCTTCCGCGGGGTGTTGTTTATGTTGTTGTTGTTGTTGTTGTTGTTGTGGAGGGGCTGGGAGGGCGGGTCGTCGTGGACGTCGGCGTCGTGGGCGTCCACCACTCGCGCATGCGCTCCCTTCCACTGCCCTGGGAGCCAGCTACAAGCGCGCCCGCCACCCCACGCCGCCTCACGCACCGCCCCGCTGCGCCTTGTTTACGCGTGTATCGGTGGCACCCCCTCCAGCGGCGACGAATGCGCGCGCTGCGGAGGCGCGCAGGGTGGCGTGGCCTACGGCGGGGGCAGCGGCAGCGGCGGGGACAGCCGTGGCGGGGAAACGACCGCCACCTGTAGCTACAGCGCACGTCATCCATCCCCCTTAATGACCGCCTCGCGATGGGCGAGATAGCGCGCCTCACATGACGGGACGCAACAAGTATTGAAAGGAGGGCGGAAACACCCGCCCGACTTTACACGCTCAGGGGTGTTTTTTGGCGATCAGTGGACTCCGATACAAAATTTATCTCGTATTACAGTGGCTTATTTGACAATTTACCAACGTATTCCCATGAAATAGATGTTGCACTTTGACATTATATGAACGTGAAGCTTGATGATTGACGATCATAATAAATATTATGTTTATGTTCACATCTCGCTAAGTTTAGGGGGAATAGAGAATTTCAGGGTACTACTGGAATTCACGTAGGCTAAGATCGAACCAATGAAAAAGAAATCCCTTACCGAAAAACTAAAAGCGGTTTGAAGATATATTTCTGTAGCATTTTTAGGGATAAGTAGTGGCCACAAACCATTAACAAACGAAATATATAAAAAACGGGTGAGTAACATAGGATTTTATGGTTCGTAAAGGAAAAGTACAATATATCATGATTGGATATGTCCAGTAAACCAATATGGAAAATGAATCTACTAAAATGTGGCAAGGAATAACTTCGGTTGGTTCCTACAGGCAACCCGCTTAACTTCCCAAATTTACTTGTCGTGTCATATAGTTCCAAGAATACATGGCACGTTGGCGAATTTTCTGGAAGATTATTGTATGAATTGTGTGAAGAAGTGTTTTCGGGTCGAGGTCTGCCTTGATAATGGTATAGATTGACCAGGGATGTCCCCCACACCCTACCCAAAATCTCCTTTCCCTATAGTCCCCTCCATCCGAACATTACCGCTACCACAGAAGGCGGTGAATGTGCGACTTTGGGAAGTATATCTTTCCTTTCCTGTTTTTTTAAGAAAGCGGTGTGTTTCGTTGGTTGTTTCTGAGAAAGTAATGTACCTAGGGTTCATTTTAAATGCATGAGGCCTGCTACTCCACCTACCCGTGACTTGGGTGAGGGAATTGGAAAGGAAAGATGTTGGGTTGCCGGTGAACTTATGGTACCAAACTGACATTTGTCTGGAGAAGGTGTGGAAACCCGAGCTGAAAACCTCAGCTAGTTCTGCCGAGTTGGAACCTCCGCTTTACCGCTCAACACTGTCGTGGAAGCGAACACGCTCCCAGTAGACCTTTCACTACTTTTCAGCTTCTAAAAAATAGTTATAGTCGCTGGTTACCCTGCGCCGTTCAGCGAAAATTAGGGCTGTGCAGCAAGCATTTAGACAAATGGCTGTATGGTCAGTTGACCCCGTCGAGGTCTGGTTTGTGAGAGCGGAGAAACTAATGAAGTCGGGACAAGTACGCCCTTCCAGATAATTCCACTTATTAGCTATCTGAGAGCGTACATAGATGAAATAAAACACGAAATAATGTTAATTTTCTTATTTGTTAAAAAGTCATCTAATCCATTCACGAAGTTGCATAACTCAATGTTTGTAGGTGCTGATATCGATCACTTGTCAGAGTGGATTTTTGTTTCACTATCTAACCAGGTTTCGTAGTTACGTCGTGTGAGGAACCAAAATATTTGTCATCACAATCTTACCAAGCTAATTAGCAGATATATTTAAGGGTTGTTTTAAGGAAATTACAACGTATGATAAGTTTAAATTGTTGAGTAAAAGTGTTAAATCAATCTTCTTTTATGATTTCAAGTAGAAAAGTGAAGTCTCATTGATTCAAAAAGGAGCCCAAAAGACGTGGAAGAATTGGCTCCACAGGCTCATGGTTACAAACGAATTTCTCTTCAAAAGGGGAAGATGGAACAGCTTATACACGAAACCAAACTTTTAATCTGGCTTTAGTTTTAATTACAATCATGTTTTTTAAACAGTGTATCCCCTTCCGAAAAAGCTCATGTTTATTCCATGACCGAATATAAATTCTGCCAAAGAAAAGAGAGTTACTCTGTCTCAACTGAAGGAAGGGTGAAGGAGGAAGATGAAGTGTTCGGGTCGCTGCTTTCATTTCTCAGATTCATCAACAAACCACAAAAGGAACAGACCTTGTTTGAGAGTGTGACAGCAAAGCTGCTAGAGTTAGAACTAAGGTCGAATTTTCCAATCGATCATTAATAATGCAAATGTATTATAGGATCCATATTCAACATTTTCCTGATTCATTTTTCAAAGCATTGGAATAAAAATTATACCAGAATGTTTCAATTTTAAAAAATCTATAAGGAGTAGTTGCTTCAGGGTCACCATTCGTAAATGAAAAGGGAACTTCTGTAAACAGTAAAGTAGATTGAGTATAGAGTAGTTATTTTGTGATGCATACAGCCTTGTTACTTTTGCGTAAAAATTGAAGTAAAACAAAATAATGCAACTGGCAGTATGAGGGAGAAATTTCATTAACGAAACTTGTAATATCAAATTCTTCTACAATTTAAAATATCAAACCTTACCTAATGAAACATTATGGGAGCAATTTATTTTATTAATATTTTACACAAAAATATTTTGTAATTACCAGAAGTATCCTCTTCTTTTGTTATACACTTATATCTTAACAGTGGGGGATCTAGACCGTAATCAAGGGGGGCTGTCTCTTATACACATCTAGATGTGTATAAGAGACANTTATAAATATTACCTTTAAATAAAATGGGTCAAATAAATAATTAACAATTATCAATCTGGTATTATTAATAACAACAATTATTTATTAAAGTTATTAATGTGGTATTATTGTTTTATTAATCTAGTATCGTTAATTTAATTAATTTGGTATTATTAATTTTAATATTCTGGTATTATTAATGACAATAATAATATTATGAATAATAATTATAAATAATAATTACTAATGTGGTAACACTTTTACAATTCAACTGCCATTTATCAACTTCAATTTTATCTGTTAAGAGTTCAGGTCTAATGGCGGGGGGCTATATCCCCCTTAGCCCCCCCCCCGATGGATCCACCACTGTATCTTAATAAATAAAAAATTGTGAATCTACTGGTCACTTTAATCTTTAACTTCTTGGTATATTTTCACTGAATGATTTAATCTCGCTTCAAATCATAATGTAATGCATAAAATGAAACTCATGAGTGAAAGCAACGGTTATTTCTGTTTCTAGAAAGATACGTGAGAGGAGAGACTTGGTTAACGTGTTCGAACCGGAATGCAATGCGTCTAGGTAGCGCAATCGCCGGAGTGTGGTTCGCGTTCCTTGCGAGTCAATCCGTATGAGATTTTTGTCACCGTGTCATACTTCCTTTCCACAATACTTGTACATTCTTCAGTTTCCAACTCAGTGTTCTAAAGTTATTAGTAACGAATGCCATTGCTAATTTTATTTCAAAATAAGCCTCTCGTGCGTCTTGCAAAGCGCCAAAACAGTTATAGCACTAAAACAGCAGATATATATATGTAAATACCTTTGACTGGCTCAGTAATGCATAATAGGTCTTTAAAACTGACAAATATCTCCATACATTGTTTTTCAGATCCACGACCGATCACAATGGATCATCGCTACGCGAATGGTGTCGGTCAATGGATTTCATCTCCACGTCGAAAATTCCCTGATGCAATTTCTGAAGAAAAGAAAAGTGAGTGTACCTACATATTATTGAAACATGAAATATGGCTCCAGAACCTGGCATTGAACATTCACTGTCATCTATCAGAAAAGAAGTCGCAATTCAATTTTTTAATATTCTTAATACAATCTCTTCCCTCGCAATTGCGCAAGTAGATGTTACTTTCGTGTATTCAAAGATCCTTTGTCAATTGCGAATTAAGGAATAATTATTATGAAGTGCGAAACTAGTTAATAATGATTCGGTTATTTTTACTCACTCAACTTGCCTTCTTCGCAAAATGTGGTTGATTTGGTCCGACGTATCCGCAGGAGTTATGAGGAAAGTGGAGTCCCAAGATATTAGGCGAGCATTCGGGGTTCGGATATTTTTGAGTAAACTCCGGAAAAACACTATAGGATTGTGTGTATGTATGTGTGTATGTATGTATGTATGTATGTATGTATGTATATATATCTGTCTCTTATACACATCTAGATGTGTATAAGAGACAGNAGTGTTTTTCCGGAGTTCTTCAATATATATATTATATGCCCCTCCGTGGCGTAAGTGGCAACGTTCTCGCTCGTCACTAAGTCATCCCGGGTTCGATTCCCGGAGGGGGCAAGAAAAATTCGTAGCTTTTCAATGCTGTTCTGAAAAGTGCAACCTCTGCGACTCAACACCGCAGTTGTACTTGGAAACAGCAATATTTCTGGATTCTATCTAGATGCTGTTTCCCCCCCTGGCTCAATGTGTCTAGTGAGTAAACTCATACATAAATGAGACTGACTGGCGCGCACTCTCGCGGTCCTTAGTTGGACCCTCGTGGTCCTTGGCCATAACGAATATATATATATTAGACGTTTGCATGTGGAGAAGTTGAATGTTGATTGTTGAATAGGGAAAGAAACAACATACCCTGAAAATAAATTATAATACATCTTGTCGACATAAAATTCACTTCCCGGTCTGATTTCCGGTGACATGTCGTTTTTGTTCAGTGTTACCAAGATATAGTTGTTATTACAACCTAATGGTATCATGTCACACACGACGATAGATAATATAATAATGACTATAAGGAAACGTCCTGCAACTCTCCGCTCATAAACTCATTACTGTCACAACACAATCAGAAAGCAATAACGGTTCAAATCCAACTGGCAATGCAAAAAAAAAAGCTTGCTAATTTATCTTCCGTCCTATTATCAGTAGTCAGTGGTCAGAACCAAGATTTGGAATCATGTGTTACAGTATTGAAATGGTACATAGTTTTAATTGCAGATCAATCGGAAGAACATAATCGCCTGGAATTGATACATACTTATAGACAAATAAATGCAGCGTCACAACAAAGATGGTCGAGTATCTCTAACAATAAATTTATTAAAATTTAAATATACAAGTATACCAAGTATCGGAACTTAACAGAGACTAAATAATTTGGAAACTTTAGTCAGTAAATATTGGTGCAATTGTAAATTCATTTGAAGGAGTTATCGGTCGTAACTTTTCCAAGTCTCTGCAGGGCGCAGGGCTCCCTGAAGAACGTCTGATAGCAAAGTTAAGAACTATCATACTCTAGTTCCTAAACGAACAAAAAAACTTTTATTAAGATAAATATAATAACAATAATAAAGAGATTACAATTCATAACTTGTAGGAACACGTAAAATGCCGCTGTTCTCCGAATCTCTTCCATCGTATACTAGATGCCGACTGCCTGAAAGGCAACAGACATGCCACCAGAACAACACGTCTTGCAGTGCCTCTGGAGAAGCCGAATACAATGAAGTTCCAGTTATATATTCGGAAACGATTAGGTGCTAGTTTCTGTTTCATTTACCAGAAGAATAAAGTGGGTGCTGCTTCCACGAACGGAGCACCACTTAGTAGTATGTTTGAAATAGTCTTTTTGGAAAGGAAAATCAAGAAGGGCGGGCCCCATCATACAAAAAGGAGAATAATTTTCGTCCCAAACCAATGGTTCATACTGCGAGCAATGACACGACGCAGCATCCCTGGAAACCTTCAACGGGTCTCTCTTCGCACCCGGGAAGGCAGAGAGGACGGGCGTTGTCCAACTCCTGACTCTACGTCGCTGCCGTGGAGGCACTCAGCATAAGCACTTCCTAGAAGACTCCACTCCTGTCCCCCCCCCCCCCCCAACTCAGTCACTCACGGCCCGATCAGGCTCACTCCACTCGGCACAGTCGGCTCTCGCTCCGTTTCAATCTTCAATCTCCCAAAAGCGTTCATTCAAATCCACCTCTCTTTTACACAATTAACGAAGGTGTGAACATGAGGCCGACATTGTACGAATGCATAGAATGGAAACAACCAGTTAGAAAAGGGAATTGATAAGTTCTTAAACATTATGTCTAATACGTGAAATTGTTGTTACCATACAGTCTCCACGGAGGATTTGAATACATCGACCGGCGATCATACTGGCGATCATACTGGCGATTAATCTATTTGTTCAAAAATTAAGCAATTTTTTTTTAAGTGGGAGAAATTGGGTTTTAATTATTGTGCAATTAACAATGATACTAGGAAACGAGAAATGATACAATGTTCAGTAAAATCAATTTAAAAAGTTAGTGAATTTATTATTCACGAAATGTACTTTTAAGCGTTCAACGTGTGATTTTAAGTCATTCTCAACATGAAGCTTATAAATAGAAATCATGAAGTATCAAGGAAATTTAGGGAGTAATAAAGAGGAAAGTAAGAGTAACATATGAGGAGGATAAAAAAATCTATGTTCTATGGGATTCACAAGGTGTTTGTAAATGAATAGGTTTAATTAACAATTGCAGTTTAGAAAAATTGCTACGATGAACTTCAAAACAAAAGAATAATGAAAAAATGACGCAAAATTTCTCTAATTTTAGTCCTCCTCTGGTGGGGGCAGGAAAGATTTGTGTAGATGAAATTAAAAGTGACTAAGAAGAGCTTTCATCATGATGTAAAAGAAGATAAAGCAAGATAAAAGAAAATAATTAGGTGAAAATAGAAAGAAGAAGGAATTTTATATATAATAATACTACACTGACTCTTTGCGATATGAAACCCTCGATCGATGTCGTTAGAGGTGGGTAATATTGAGTAAAGTGTGAAAATACTGTTGATCGAAAGTGAGAGCCAGTGTGTACTGTGGATTGAGCGATAATCTGACGTACAGGATTCCAATGTGGTAATGGGATTTTCATCTGTATGGTCAGCAATGGAACAGTTCGACCTTCGACGAGTCTTGCCCTTTATCTCAAACACTAGCATCCATTTACCTCTCTTCCCCATTCTTCATGCAAACTATATTTGGGTGAAAGACAAACTCTGGAAGCAATCTACTGAACGTCTCGATGCAAACCATCTCTCGACAGCGACAAATAACAGTCGCTCGCGCGTGTGACGTTGCTCCACCACGACAGAAAAAACTTCGCTTCAGAAAGGTCCTAGAATTTGAATGGCAAGTACTTCATTCGCTCTTCACTCTGAAGATTTCCACTTTATTCACATACGCTCATACATAATATGTTCTCTCTGTACATCTCTTAGCCATGTACAACACGAACAGTGAATCGCAATGATAGCCAAGGATTTTTGAATCCGTTGTACAGAAATAATAATTCATATTTCAAAAATTATATATTAATTTTTATTACCGAGACAATCCCCAGCAACTAAATTCATCATTGAGAAAGAATGCACTTGTTTTTTTTCCACGAAGACGTCCATAATTTCTCATTCCAGTATTATTTTCCTCGGCTGGCCAGGAACCGCTTCACATTCGAATATCCCGCGTTGTTGCTCAAGTCGTATCCATGAGTTGCGAGAGGAGGTGGCGGCGATGGTGGGCCAGGCGGAGCGAACGGAGGCGCAAACAGTGAACGGCAACGGGGCTGCGACTCGAGAGGATATTCCGCGAAACGCGTGTCCTCGGATGCCATGCAACTGCCTGCTCGGCCCTCGCATGCCAGTCCTCCTGCTCCCACACCGCGAGCTGTCTCTTATNGATCATGCTCTCTCCTCCTCCAAACCCGCTCCGCTCCGCCTCGTCTTGGATCGCCTGGGAAACATCTTCGTGGCGGGAGATTTCTCCGAATTAATTTGCTTATGTATACGGATGGCGGTGGCAAAGCGATGCGGATGATGGCAGACTCGCGGCCAGCGGGCGAACGCATCGCACGAAGAATCCGCATCCGGCAGCACGATGCAGTGCTTCGCAATGGAAGACTAGAGAAATGCCAGAACTTTCTTGAGGCAGTTTCCATGCGGTCAAGGGTTAAAGGCCAAGCCCGCTGTACGTTACAGCTGTCAATCAATGACTAAGGTTCAGAGATAGGTCTAGCTCATTTATAGAATATTTACTCATCGTTATTTTTGAATCAAAAGTATAAATTCTTTGAGCATCGTTTTACTTCTACTAAGGTACCAGTGTTTGTCTCATTTTAATCGGACAATAATGAAAGAAAACACAGATGTGCTCTCATTTGACTCAAATCTAGAATAAAATACTGAAATGTATATTTAATATTGGGTCTATTCCCACAAACATATTTTTTTTTATTCTATGTTATATTTTTTGTTTAAAATATCGCTTATTAAATTTTCGTAAACGAACTAGGCTGATCACTCAACTGGATGTAACTCATTGACAGCTGTGACTGACAAGGAGGACTCGGTTTGACGGCAAGGAGGATACCACAAGATAGCTCTGGTATTCCTATAGGTGGCTGTTGGCACACGAAACGTGAAGATTCCTACGGTTCGATGCTTCTCATGTCACTGGAAAGAACACATTGAAAATGCTCAGAGAACAAGGGAACTTCAAGAAAATCAGGTGATATCAAGTTAAGTAGCCTCGCAATATTTCGACGAATAGAGAGATTAGCCGATTGTGTCTATTTCTGTAATTTGAAGCCTACGGTAATCAGATAACCTCGTGGAAAATATAGTCTCGTTCTGAATGAATTAATTAGAAAAGTGGACGATATTTATATGAATACAATATATAAATCACTTCATCAAACCATCTAATTTAAATTCTTGATTTGGTTTTCAACAAATTCTAAGAGAACACAAGCGGAAATCACAAATATAGAGAATTATATAAAAAACATGGAAGAACACTGACGAAATAAGAGCAAACTGACATCACAATGTCTCGTAAGAATGTTGCACGAAATTGAATAGAGAAATAATCTGAAAATCTGATGAGAGGAAATTGTGTCACAGTATAAATAATACAATCAAATAAGTATAAGAGCATTCATTCCCTTCAAAAATGTCATTCAATGAAAAAAAGGCGTGGCTAGCTCGAGAAAGTTTCGGAACTGCAATAAAATGATTTAAAAATACAATGAGAGCAATCAAAACCAACACAATTTAAATAATACGATGAACTGAATGACCTTGTAGAAAAAAGGTTCGGTGAGTAGTGACTTGGAATTAATTTTGTCAGCTGTTTGTTTTCATACATTGGAACATAGGAGCTAAACAATTTAATTGGTGATTAATACCAATTTTGTCAGGGAAGAGGACTAAGTCCCTTCTTAACTGTCCAGCATTAGCCGGTAATATTATATCATATATATATATATATCTGTCTCTTATACACATCTAGATGTGTATAAGAGACAGNTACTATTAATTTTAGAGAATAAATTGTGTGGGTCTTGTATATTATACCCAAATTATGGGATTAAATTATATAAAATATTTATTTGACTTCAAAAATGTACGTAACGACCGTAGACAATAAAATACAAGCATTGACATATATGCAGTTTCATTTATGACTGAAGACAGTGTAAGTATTATAAAATCTGTTCGTAAATAGGGAATTGAGGTTGATTTGCGCCAGCTGATTGGTTGTTTCATGGGCTGAGCTATTAAAACAATTAGCGCGTGGAAGAAGCATGTACGGATCGCTCATTACGTAATACAAAATGACAAAGCTTCAGAAACAA
The DNA here is from genome assembly GCA_002313205.1 of Laupala kohalensis. NCBI lineage: Eukaryota > Metazoa > Arthropoda > Insecta > Orthoptera > Trigonidiidae > Laupala > Laupala kohalensis. Next base: position 956,002 of record NNCF01129598.1, read on the forward strand.
TTCAGCTTACTGGGGGCACCAATGTCTGAAGAATTTCGGAGTTGAGGACAGCCAAATTTTCGAGTGCAAAAATTTCACTCCATATCGCTCTTGACCAAATTAAGCTTGGCGAAAAATTCACCGAAATGAACGTGTGGATTCCGATCCCAAATGTGTAACAGGATTGAACCTCGAAATTCAATGAGATCCCTTCGAAATAGGTACCAGAAATACACGGGTCTCAATAACACGAAACGAGCCCATGCGTCAACAACAATATGAACAATACTCGACCAGACAATGGACTCAATAGCAATTTGCACCTCAGTCATCGTTAGAAACGGGTAACACTTCTCCAAACAGTGGAATAAATGCACTATCATATTTTAATCCTGTAAGTAACAACTGAAAAAAAACATACAATGCGTCCAAATTCCGTTCGTAAAATAATTCTGAGTCAGTTTTTTCATATTCATTTTCTAAATTTATGTAATTTTTGTATTATAAGCACGTGTACAACCAGTGTCCTCATCTAAATTCTTTCTCCCTTAGCAAAACGCTTCTTTAGCAACTCTTTTTCTGCAACGTTCATTCTCCACGGTTAAAGTAAACATGTGAAGATGTGAAGCTCAGTTTCAATCATTAACACTTCCAGTCATTTCTTCGACAACGACTAAAAATAATGGAAATCGATTATGAAATTAATAAAGAATTCATAATAAGAGTTTTATTGCGTTTATTGTAGGATGTGATAAAAATATTGATGGATAATTAATAGTTTTAAATATGGTATGTACAGTACTGAAATCTAAGAAATCTAAGGTGCTCGATAAATATTTATTTAGTGCTTAAAAGATTAAAAAATTCGTGTTTATTAAAGCGAAAAAATAAAGGACTACGCGAATTATGTATCAGGATTGGGATTGGGATACTTTGTTCAGTGGAAGCTCCGTAAAAAGAATCCATATCGCGGTAGTATGGAATTGCTGGCAAGCAACTCAGAGGAAGAGAATGAGGAAAGAAGCAGAAAGTTACCAGTACACGCATGTGGTTCCTGTGAAGTATATTTTATTTATTATGGAGTAAAGAAAACACGCATAGTTTTATCGTTCAACTACGGTGTACAAAAATAAATAAATAAGTAAATAAATTGCTTTCCTAGGTTACGTAGTCATGATTGTGGTGGACCAGAACCTTTGGAGATCGTGTGCCCCTGCAAGAACGATCACCCGCCACGGATTCCATCCAGCGCCTTTTTGTCTCCTGTTCGCCACCACGAGCGACTGACTGCCAGGTGGAATTTCTTGCGTGACGCGGCTATCATTAGGCGCGTGTTGACTCGTGCGTGCCGCGGGCGGTTTCAGATGCTTTGCGGTGACCAGTTGCGGTAACGCGCGGGGGTGGGGCGCACGAGCGCGCGGAAATGAAGAAGTCGGCGATCAACTTCGTAAGTGCATAGAACGGAAAGTGTTAGTTCACTCGTGCTGACGGGTGAAGTTCTTTCATGTTTTGGTATCATCTTCTGATATAACCGCATATGTAACTAAAAAAGACGGCGAATGAGACATGTGAAATCTTAATTCGAAGAAGTGAGGAAAAAGTATCGCACTCTGAGACACTCAGATCGATACTAGAACTGCACACCACGCGCTATAACTACGTTTCTATAACTGACAAAATGCTGTGGAACTTTCATCCAAGTCCCGACTATGGACTGCACCCGTGACCTCTAGCATCTAAATAGAGATATTTAACCCAACGAAAAAACCCCAGAGACCATCCTCGAGAGTTCCATGGGATACTGGAGCGAATGGAGAAGAGGACAGTTAAGACAAAGAGAAGAAGAGGAGGAGGATAAAACGGGAGATGGCGACGTCTTTTGGGCCGTTTCACAATGATTGCAGTCGCAGCAGTGGCTGAGATGCTGGCCTCAGGCATCGTTTTTCGACTCCCTCACTTTCCTTTTCTTTTTTGCGCAACCCCGATGGGTGGAGGTGTGGTGGGGCAGAAGGCGGAGGCAGTGTGCCGCGGACTTTTCTTGCAATCGTCCAGTGGCCGCGGGTCGCAACCACCATCAAGCGGGGAAAAACACAAGGCGCGGCCGGAGCGGGGAGAAGGACGGGAGGTGCGGTCGGGGCGGGTGCCATTTACACGGTAATCTCCAGGCGGCGGCCTCTGGCACAGCGGAGCGCGCTCTCAGAGGGTGAAGAAATGGGGTAACTGTACACAGATTGGCTAAATAAAACGCGCAGAGCGGGCGGCCTTTCGTCGGGAGGGAGAGCCAACACAACGATCAGGGTTAAATTCCCTCCGTCTACTCTCCGCAGAGATTGAAGGCTGTACTCAGCATTTAGAAGCAGTTTGCAATGAAAGAGGGCTTTTACAATAACCTCACTTGGACTTCACAAAGAATGAACAATGAGACAGAGGAAGTTATTTAGTCTCGACGGAGTTGCTATGTGTTTTGTACTTCCCTCCTACAATTTAAAATCATGACGGTTATTTCATTTTTTTATTTTTTATAAACTTTCCAACAACGTGAAAAAATATATTACACAATTTGTCATGTGTATTGATCACGAGCAAGTTTAAGAGTTTACCATTCTGTTTTACCAATTGGCATGGTGACTACTAACGACGGCGGGGAGTGGTGTGGCACAGGAACTCACTCGTCATTGGTTCTTTCACACGTCTCATAATTGCTCTTAATGACGTGCATAGTTGATCAAAATATATATTTTGCAATTAACTTGCATAACCTCGACATAAATAGACTTATCGAAACGTTGACCTACACAATATTTCTCCTTTCCCTGAAAATATGGTTTGGCGGAAATGCAGGTCTCATAAACTGCATCTCGCTGTACCTTAAATAAATAGACTTCCAGTTGCAAACGAGTATATTTGATTGAAAATATATAATTATCTGCTCTGGATTCGACAAAATTCTTTCGTTTCTTTAATCCATGGTCTTACCATGTTGACAGTGATTTGTCGAAGAAAATGAATTCATTTGGCGAAAAGCAAGTTGAATTCACATCTGCCTTCACCGAAGGTTGTCACACGAGGAAAGCAAATCGAAGACAAGAGACGGAACCCAGAAAAAGAGAGAAGAAGATCAGGCAAGTAGCTGATGAATCAGAGTGGGCGGAGAGAGTAGTGGAATTGTGCAAACGGCGAGAGGTGGAGTCATGGAATGAAGTTACACGACGAAGTGATTATGCAAAAGCAAAGCCACGAGAGGAAAAGGGTAGAGAAGGCTCCAGAAGTCTCCCAGCAATGGGCCTCACGGGGAGCATCGGGGAAGAGATGGCAAGGAAGAAGCAAAGGGCTCTTCTTATTCCGCAAGCGCCCCCCCCCCCCACTCCGTCAAACCCTAGCACTTCCTTCGCAAGGGAATACACGGCGCCACGAGAACCGAGCGACGCGCTTCATGGCTCCCCCTCCCCCAATAGGCGACGGATTCCCATCACCTCCATCACGGCAGCCCCTTCACCTGAACGCACTGCTTGTTCAACTTAACAGGCTTCAGGAGGTGTTTCACGAATTACACGGCGATTTGCAGGAAGTGCGCGAGAATGGTGACATTACAGGGAAATGTTTTCTCCTCTCCGCTTCCGTAAGTCGCCAGCGGAGTGTTTAGCTCTTGCGGTTATCATTTAGGGTCCGACCGAAACTGAGAATTTCGTTTCAGCCTACGCGAAATATGCTCTATGGATATAAATGCCTAATTATAGTCTTTACGGAACTATTATTTGCAGTTAACACAATAAGACATGACATTTCAGAGTGAATTTTACTTCACTAGATACCATTAAATTAAGTATACAACCTAAACCTCTATTAAAAAATTCATTTTCACTCCTAAAGAACTAATTTAAGAATGATTATACATTTTGAAGTTAATCATTGTGAAAATTGTGAGAAATGAGAAAGCTAATTATCTTTTCTAAGTTTTATTAAATGTTCATACAGTTCTCGAAGATCAACGATATTTTCGAGTTAGAGAATTGTTCATCAAAATTCAAGTTTTTTTGCGCTCTGTCTGGATGTGGTGATTATTCGTATTAACTCAATTTTTCGTTTTATCAAATTAATTCTATCTTCTTTCGGTTATATCCGTCAACGGTTCGTAGCGTAAGCATTCTTCGTCGAAACGTATTACACCTTAAGGCAGAGCGAAAGTAAGGGAAATAACAAGACGAATGTGTGAAGAGAAACATGATACGCGGAGGCAGATGACATTGCGGCAGTGATTACAGATAGACAGAGCAAGCGCAATCGTGCGTTTTGTTCCGTTCCATTTGAGGCAGAAGAAACACAAAGGACGATTTCACAAGAGAGAGTGAAGAGTTGTCTCGTGTTTGTACTTCAAAATATGTTCTTTCCTCGCAAGGGAAGCTTTTCTCTCCTGTTTGCTTGGAGTACAAAAGGACGAGACGCCTCCAAAGCAGATTCCGAAAAGAGGCTTGCGGAGAAACGGATGACAAGCATGGGGCGAAGGTCCGGATTGCATCGAAGAACCTGAAGGGCATATGCCAGCAGCCGATCGCAGTCGACACGGAAATCAGCGAGTACCTGCCTCCCCGTTCCCCTCCCTCCCTTCGAGGCGTGACGCGCTTCTCCAAGACATGTGCGTGTGGGGGTGGGGAGCCTACGTCATAACTACACCCCAACGTCTGGGGACCGGCGAGGGAGTGGGATTGCTTGTGATCGTTTAGAAATTGAGAGAAACCCCCTTTCACAAAACGGAGGGGGTGTTACTTCCAAGAGGGTGTTTGTATTTGACGAAAGACCTTTCCACCCTTTTCCATTGCTCCTCGATACCATTCAATTGGTTCTGTGGCAGTTATGAAACTTCTGTATGACTTATCACGAGTTTTTGATAACGTTCAAAATGCGCTGTTCGCAGTATACGTGCCGAGACGCAAAATTAAACCCCGAGACCGAAGTCATTACATCCGCATAAAAAACACGAGCTGTCCTTGCATTGAATATGTGCTATTCGGTTAGACGTGCCCGACTTAATGAGGAATAAAGAGCGAATTATCTTATTGTCCTCCACGTGGTCAAACAAATTTTCAAGTTTGTTTCGCAACAAATATTCAATGATCGTTATCAGAACTAAAACTCTTTTCATAATGCAATTATTCAAATATAGTTTAAAAACAGAACTGTTTTACCGTTAAAAATCAAACTCACTACTTATTCGTTTTGAGGTCAGAGGATAAGTCTTTGAAGTCACGCGAGGATCTTTGACAGAAACGAAGAAAAATACTCATACTCCCGTAGATCAGAAAGAAGAAGTTGATGACAAGTAAAGGAGGAAGAGGGCAAGATGGGCACGTGGCCGTGGAGCAGTCGCTGTGAGCTGCGCTCGTGAGCCGCACGTGGGGCCTCACACACGTAGGCGCTAATTCGGCGACTCCGCGACCGCGCTTTCTGCCATCGACGTCCGCCTCTTTGGTCAACAGCGTCGCTCAGTGCGGTAAGGAGAGGGGCGGGTGCAATCTCAAAGAAGCACATACACTTCTCGTGGAGACTACAATAGGCTCATGCATCTGCTAAACGCAAGGTGAATCAACCGGGCCGTTTTTATAGGATTTCTTTTCATACTGCACAAGTATTCTGGCATCCCTCTTTCTTCCTGCTTTCACCCCCTGCAGCGAGGCGAAATTTTTAAAACCAGTTTTTTTTAAAAATACAAACATGCTAATCTCTCACTTTTCTTTTGCGACTCTCTTCAATGATTCGTTATTAATTAAGGAACTGACAATTCATTTGTTTATATATGTTCAGATGTTTCTTCCCGGTGATATGTGGTACTTAGTGTAGGATTCTTAAAACTGTTCTTATTATTCAAGAAGCGGCAAGCCGTCTACCTCTGGTGACGCTGATTCAAACCCTGTCCGATCCAAGTAGAATTCGCGGTGGTGGACGAAGCGGTGTTCGCGGCAGGTTTCCTCGGGGTTCTCCCGCTTTCCCTGCCTATCATTCCACCACAACATTCACTCATCATCATTCGCCTCATTCGCATATCATCCTTGTCATCCTCGTCGTTAGGAGGCACAGGCGGTAGTCGTAAACAACGACGCAAAGGAGTGTCCCCGAAGCAGCAAATTGCCTGTACTCTAGAAGCAATACATTACATTCAAGAAGCAATAAAACGTACAAATAAAGTTCCACTGTATTTAATCATTTTTTAGATATATTCTTTTTATGGAATAATATTTTTGAAAATTAAATCTGATTCCTTACTTCACAATTCAGTTGCGTACTGTACAAATGCTCGCCCGTACTGCAGAAATAAAAAAAATAAAGAATAACTAGAATCATTGTATAAGGATGAAATTTCAAATGGAGAATAGCAAAATAGAACATACGCGGAGGTGCAGGAAGTACGCTTTGCTTGGTTTTAATTTTCCCAGCGCGCAGAACATAGCGGGTATTCTCCAGCCCACCCTGAGCAAACAGGAGAGATCTCTTGAGGCGTGCGCAAGATCAGTCAGTTCCTTGGGCTGATCTGTTTCTGGTGTACGAGTACAAGTGATTCGAGAACATGTTCCGCAGCTAGACTTGTAGTTTGAATACAGTTTATACTAATTACGTACTCATATATTTGTTACACACAAAAATGTATTATAATTATTGGTAATATAATTTGTTGAAATATTACTCATAATTGCTGAGTTCAAATATATCATGAGTCACACATTGTAACTGTAATTTTTATAACTATACTTAAGTAGTTGTTTAAACATTTATTAAGAATCAATTGGTCTCAACCTATTCAATCACTGACTGAAGCTTGGATATTCAGCTGCTTGTAGCGTGGAGTATACAAGAAAGGAGTTTCATCTCTGGAGACAAAATGAACTACAAGGCTCCCTTAGGTTAACTGTTGTTCCCTGATCTCTCTCCTCAATTTAATGGCAAACCGATCGAAGCACTGCAGTCAAATAGTGATACGTCATACTTCTATGCTCTCCGCGGTTCAAATCGTGTCGAGAAACCAAATTGCTATGTTCCATATTGTAAGAGAAATTTAAGAGCAACAAATGAGGTACTACCTTAAAACCATGGAGGGTAAAACTGTTCTTCGCTCTGAAATGCTTTTCGCCGAGTTCTCGAGTCACGAATTAAAATTGTCACACAAGTTATTGGTTACGTCACATGAATCGAATTCAATACAAAGTACCGATAAAATTTATTTAGAATTATTTCGCGACGTACTGAGAAGGATAGGAAAAATAAACCTATCCGAGAAAATACTATTATTTAACACTAATAGAGTTTCATTTGAGAAAAAAATTACTTACCCTTTTGTGCAGCAATTATTATTTTTATCACGCATCCTTCAGAAGGTATTTTTCCACCATGGTATGAATATCAAGAGCACTTAATATGAATTGCTTGAGGGCATAGACAACAGGAAGGATAATCCATGTCGTTGAATTTTTCAATTTTATATAATAAAATTAAGGGAAACAAAATTTTTAAAAGTATATTAATGAGTAAATTATCAAAAGGACTGATATGTCTCCTGCCAAGAATGATGGTGTGTGCTCCATCCATTTCTTACCAGAAGACACGCCCGTCTTTTATGAACGTGACAAAGGACATAATTGATGTGAGCACTCAAAATTAGTGGGAAGGAAACTCATCGATTATTTTTCTTCAAAGTTGACAAAGTAGCAGCCTCAAGAAGGATGTTGAATTTTTGGATACAAGCAATCCAAAGCGGAGTGTCCCGGTAGCATAAGTAGCGAAACAGCGCCACCAATATTTAAACCTATTCGAATATAATGACTGGGAAGAAAATGAACTTAAGTCGCGTTGGGGCGAGTGTTCCAGTGCTCCGATAATGTGTTTTCGGTATCACAAAATGTTTAATTATTGCTGGTGCTGATATTCTGCTGCTGTACGTTCAAGTTTAATGAAGTTTTTTTGTCTTTTCTTCGGTTTTAAAATAACAATTAAAATTACCTAGTTCTATTAAAAACCCTTAAAAGTGTAATATCTATGCAGTTGGAAAACCTACAAATCATTTGAGTAAATCTAATTGTAACCTTATGTCACGACTTATGTTCATAAAAACAACACTTCGATATCTTTATCCACTGAGGTGATATATGTGAACGTTCTTATTGAATCTTTCTTGTATTGTTCGGACGATCGTTAAAAATCAGGAATAACTTATTCATAAACTGATTTCATATAATGGAATATTTTACATGTCCTATGTATGATCCCCCAGGGGCACACATCTATTAAGTACGTGTTTGGCAAACACGGGGCCCCGAGCTGAGTCTGGCATTACTTCCACTTACTTGTGCAACGCTCTTTCCTTTCTCTTTCCTGAACTTCCTTGGTCACCTCTTGTTCTTTTCGATCCCGACGCTATTAGGGCTAGGGTATCTTTCATTTTGTTTTATAATGATATATGTAATGTTTTGAGATATGTTGATATTTGAGTTTTGAGTTGTAATTCAGGAGGGTTTTTAGTGGGTATGGTTGAGTTGTTCGGCGAGTCCCACATGCGGAGAGAGTCATGTTGGCTTTCCTTAGTGCGTACCTGCATTTTCCCTACCTGTACAAGTTTTTAGGGCTCTAATGACCTCGATGTCGACGAGCCGTAAATCTCCACAAAAAAATGCTATGTATGAACGTAAGGTCTTGAAAGTATGTTATTTGAAGAGAGGTCAAGAGCATTAATTATCTTTACAGGAAATGTATTTTAATATCTTCACATGTTGCCAAGTAAGGATAATGAACCAAATAATTATAAGGAGATAGCTCACTTGTTTTATCTTTCTATACGTTGGTTTGTTTATAACATTGTAAGCATGCTTGCATCAATGGAACAAAACTGTGTAAGAAAATGAATGCGTCACGCCATTACAATTGTTCGTGTGAACTGTGTAACACATGAGACGGTTTGAGTAAATCTTCAGTAACCTGATACCTTACAGCAGAGATTTCAAAAGTCTGCCCGCCTGTAGAAATAGAGGTACCCAAAGGTTGGTTCGAGTGCAGCAAAAACGCGGCGAGTGGCCGCGCGCTCGAGCGTAGCAGCGGCTGCGTCACCAGACGCGCTTGTGCGCACGCGAGTATGCTCAGGCGGACACAAAAAACGCCACTCAATTAGTTAAGTGCACGCGCATTCGTTGACGCCTCTCCTCACCATGGCGCATATTGAGAGGTCGGATTACGGAGTGCTACACACTCACATGAGTGCACCTGATACGAGATTACGATGGAGCCATTTTATGAGTAAAGCTATCGATAAAATAATCGATGCGAATTGCTCACACTCGCGTCTATTCGAGTGTAGACTTTACTCAAACCAAAGACAATGCCTCAATTTCACTCTCGAGTGATGACTTAATGCTTACGCGTTATCGTGTTGCATGGACAACTACAAGCTGGCGTCAAATTAACTACAGAGTTACTAGCATATTGACAAATACGTTTTGAGTTGAACATCATCGCAGAAGAAGGGCGAATAAAAATTAATGCTTGTACGAATGCATTTCACAACGCTTTAACAACTATTCTTACAATTATGGTTTTTATCAATAGTTTACTAAATATAAATGTTAAAATTGTATTTTTATATAAATAATGTTTTTATGATAATCCATAATTTAGTAAATTGCAATGCTGGTAGAACATCTGCAATTTCACGAGAAAAGGAATCTGGAACACAGCAGTAACACCACTCCTAGCGGTCTCTCCCTCATTTATGAACACGAAAAGACGAGTTGAGAATTTGCGCGTCGCAAATAAAAGTCAAGTAATATAATTAAATAATCAGGAAAACTTCACAATACGCGAGCTTGGGTTGAATTCCATTTCTTAACGGGCCGATCCAACCCACGGCCCATGTTTCGTAGATTCCTGGCCCAGAGAGTAAAGAGAAATGTGTAAATTCAAATTTAAATCACACACAAAGGAAATTAACAGATTCCTCTATTACGTTTCAATGTTAAAAATAATTATATAAATGGATTATGCGGTAATTATTATAGACAATCAATTGTATAAACATCACTTTATTAATATTCACAGGAAATTCAAACCAACGTTTCGACGCAGATGAGCATCATATTCAGATTGCTAAAATTAATGTACAAATTTGAGTTACATTAATACATGAATAATAGTACGTACTATTCATAATTTCTTCTTTCATGAAGTTTTAGTAATATGATACATAACTGTACTGACTATGATAATGTGTTTTATGTTATGAGTACAAAGTTATGATAAGGCTATTGTCTCACTCTTAAAATGTAATATTGGTGTTTCACTAAGATTAACGTAAGTTGGTAATGTATTTCAGTAGCCAAGGTTGGCATAATTGATTTCTTATCAGTAGCTGCAATGAACACGAGTAGCCAAGGTTGGCATAATTGATTTCTTATCAGTAGCTGCAATGAACACGAGTGAAGCCATTTGCATATAATAAGACAACTCTTCTTGTATTTAGTTATTGTGTGAAAGAAGAAATTATTAATAGTATGTACTATTGTTCATGCATTAATGTAACTCAAATTTGTACATTAATTTTAGCAACCCCGAAGATGATGCTGATCGGCGTTCTACAGTTTGTGAAAGGTGTTTTGACAAAGTGAACAAACCTTCACCGATATGTTTTACATAAATTGACTTGATGTTAGTTATAAATTTCAAAAAAATGTAAAATTAATTGGAATGGACCTAATAATACAGGTATGTGCATATAATAAGACAACTCTTCTTGTATTTAGTTATTGTGTGAAAGAAGAAATTATTAATAGTATGTACTATTGTTCATGCATTAATGTAACTCAAATTTGTACATTAATTTTAGCAACCCCGAAGATGATGCTGATCGGCGTTCTACAGTTTGTGAAAGGTGTTTTGACAAAGTGAACAAACCTTCACCGATATGTTTTACATAAATTGACTTGATGTTAGTTATAAATTTCAAAAAAATGTAAAATTAATTGGAATGGACCTAATAATACAGGTATGTGCATATAATAAGACAACTCTTCTTGTATTTAGTTATTGTGTGAAAGAAGAAATTATGAATAGTATGTACTATTGTTCATGCATTAATGTAACTCAAATTTGTACATTAATTTTAGCAACCCCGAAGATGATGCTGATCGGCGTCGAAACGTTGGTTTGAATATCCTGTGAATATTAATAAAGTGACGTTTATACAAATTGATTGTCTATAATAATTATCGCATAATCCATTTATTTAACTATAATAAGACAATCAGCAGTTAGATAAATTTTATTAAAGAATAATTTTTGAAGGGTTTACACAAATAACAAGGGTTTACATAAATATAATTGGCTATCTGTGAGGCGATTCTAGAATTCATTATTGAGAATAAATGACAGATGTGCTGTTGTCTCCTAGTACAATATTCATAAATTATATAACCCCATCCCCCATTCCTACTTACCTGAAGTTCTTAAATAACGTCCCGTCGAACCCTTCGGCACATTTGCCGTTTGATACCTGACACTGTCAGGTACGTTCATCTTACTTATTTATAATTTTATTTAAGTTTTAGATTTTATCTCTATTCATCGATTTATTCTTCTTTAACTTCGTTGCTCTGTTTTCAATACATCTTTAAAACTTTATTATATTCTTTATTATTTTGAAATCAAATAATTTTCATAATCTTAACAATTACATCTTGTACTTTGTATCCTTAACACATTGTTTAATTTTTGTATCTAATTTTATTTTAGACTGAAGAGCCAACTAAGCTGGCGAATGTACTTTCTTTTGAATAAAATTTTGTACTAGTAGACAACATCACATCTGTCATTTATTCTCAATTACATAAATATGTTTTATTCAATTGCAAAAGTTATACATCACTCACGTACGAATTGTTGCAATCTAATTTAAAATACATTTAAAATCTAAAAATTGACATCGGTAAGTATTAAGGAATACAACCATTGTGAGTTTTCGCAGGTATATTTTAAATCGGCAATTCATCCATCACGTTTCGAAAGAAAAAAATGTTGCATGATATAATTCCGACGAAATGTAGATGACTGCTACCCACATTCCCATAACACACAAGTTCCTCATACCCTGCGTCTGCATGACGTATAGTGAGCACTTCCCAATACACAGTAACGTTGCCTCCCTGGAATGTGAATAAATTCCTGGCGTAACGTCTCGACAGCGCTACGGTTCCAGTTCCTCGCTGACAACGCAGCGGAAGGTCAAATCGCGTTACTTGTGCTCATGTGGCCAAGGACCGCCGTCTCGGAAGGAGAGCTCAAGAGACAAGGAGGAGGATCACATCTGTGTACAAAGTGGTCGGGTACTTCGACAATAGGTATTATGACCCTTTCCTGTCCACGAGAAGAGAGGTAAACAGACTCGTTCGAGCGGTAGAGAAAAGATGTTGAAGGGGAAAAAGTTTGAGGTCGGGAAAAAATGAGAATAAAAGAAACCGTAAGAAAAGGAACTACTTCAAGCTGGCAGAGAGTGCGCCCTCGAAGCTTAGAAAGATGTTCAAATCACCGGGAATTACTAAGCAATCATTTGTCTTATGTATTTACGTGACTCGTTGGAAATAGTGCTCCAAATGAACACCCGAGGCGCGTGTTTTCTTCGACAAGGGACAAGAAGTCAATGATGCTTCACTGCGGAAAGAGCGACCGGAACCGCAAACGGCCGCCAGAAACCATTCACCGCTTCATCGTCGCATGTCATACTAACAACAGCGATACAAATACACATTTATTGGCCTGAAGGAATCACTTCGCCAGCGATGCGAAGTCTTCGCCAATTGGAATCGATCCTCGGTTATACTGCGAAAACTCACTCCTCGCAAAATCATCAAATGAAGGGACTCCTCCAATAAATGTACGAGTATCTATGGTCGCGTCATTATATTATATTCCCCGAGAGAAATAGTGGGAAATCAAGAAACCTGGGCTAAGATTGTATGAAACCAAATATCATTAAAAAGTCTATCCGAATTTCACAAGATACATTCCCAAGAAATCCGAAAAGTTTGTCGACCATGTTGACAAAGATGAATATTAAAATTTCCACGATGGAACTTGAACAATGGATCTTGTAATCATGTCGTCAGTTCGTTACCAACTTCACTACAGTGGCCTCTTGTATAAGAATTTTTTTTCCATACACTTTACACAAACACGTTGTTATACAGACCAAAATTCTGCGTTGAAATCAAACTCTCTCAGAATGAAGTATTGAAACTTGCAACAAATCTCATGATCTTTGTCACAAACTTACACCTGTAAGTACGAGATAGCAGTTCGTGTGCTCATATCACTTCTTGATAAATCCTGCTCAACAATCTTTCACCAGTAACCAGTTCCCACACTTTCGTATGTTTGACGAGGAACTTTGTACTTATTATTTTTATGCAATAGTTGTTTGACGATGGCCCAAAGAGGGGACCGAAACGTTGTACAAAATGTAAGATTGTAAAGTGATAATGAATCGTAACTGTACAAATAAGGTCGCTCTTTTATTTTGTTATAATTTCTATAGACGTATTTACTATATTGTCTGGATATATTTTCCCCGGAACATGATTCCTAGAGAAGGTTGCATACTCCACAATATTCAGCTAAAAATACTTAGAAGAAGTGGTAGTCATTTACCAGATCAGTACACAATGCAATTTTGCCCCCTATTTTGATATCACACACATCGCAATGATCGACTGTATTAAGGCATTATGTCCGCTTGCATTCAAGTCAAGTCAAGTTGTCAAATATTAACAAAACTTGGAAATAGTCACCAAAGAAGTTCTAATTAATTAATAATAACTTTTTCTGACTTTTACTGTTGGACGAGGATAATTATTTTTTGATTTGAAAACTCGATATAAATTTAGATTGTCGTTTGACTCTTTCTTTGTCAAGGGCCGCATTGTCTTCAGTCACGTGATGCGGCTGCCAGTTCCGTTAGAGCAGTATTTTTCACAGGTTTAGCTGAATTATTCTTGTAAATGCTCCATAATGTATGAACACCTTAACGTGGTTGCGTTCCTATTTACATTTGATATGTTTAGTGGGTTTTATCCTCTATGTTAAGCCGATACTTCTGTCAGGATCTCAAGAACACAACCGTGCGAAAATTTCTCCATTTAAACTTATGGTAATTTAATATCAATTAATTTTGCACCATAATGGTGTGAAAATTCATCTCCACTGGATATCGATTGAAACATTTTGGAGGAGGTACTCTTGCCTAGTCGCTCTGACAAATATAATACCTTAAAATACAGTATTTGGTGGTAGTTCAGTGAAAAATAGATCATTTCCAATTATTTTCATTTCCCTTCTGGGTAGATTTCCTGACAACTGGAATTCACTATAAATAACTAATTCGTGGAAATACTAAATAAATATAGAAATTAATGGAAATGATTATGTTTTTCAGTTAAACCATTCAAGTAACAGTCGCAAAATAACTTACACGAAATGATAATTCGGAGAATGAAATTAAATTATCCCCTTATTATCTTCTACTTGATCGCTTTAACTATTCTATAACTATCATTAATTGCCATAAATATCCGAATTAGTGTGAAAAAGCCCAAACAATTAAAAGTTTAAAACAATTAAACGACACAGGCGAAAGTTAAAAAAACTAAGTACTAGTAAGTGCTAGTAGTTGTTTCGTAGAGTACTCTTAATCCAAATATACCATGGATCCTTGATCAATTCATTTTTATCATCTCCTTCATGACCACGTAGTGGGAAAATGTGGCCCTTCATTCTATTAAGCGTGGTCTCCATTGAAAATTAAAAATCCGTCTAAATTGTTTTTTTTTATTTCAACGAATTAACAGTTCAAATTTATATTTAAAAGAAATTGCAAAATGCAAAAATCAAATGCAAAGAAAAGTAGGAATAGCTAGCAAATTTTAAACATTTTGAAGATTTGAAACGTTTAAAAAGTTATTTTTAATTTTTTTTATCCATTTAGAATATTATTGAAGACAGATTTCCAATTTTTCAAATAACTGCAATTTTTTAATTTTGTCGCAAAAGTGGTGTCACGAAAGGATTAGCATTGCAGTCGCAGCAGAAATTAACATATATAATTGAATTTTGGAAACTTGGTACTCTACAATGAAGTTCGTGAATTTGAAATATTCATATGCAGAATTTCTGCGAACTTATTTATTTTATGTTGTTGGCGAGGTTTAGGCCACAAGGACTGATCTTCCACCTAACCGTTGGACTTGGGGGAGGGAATTGGGAAGGAGAAATGTTGGGTTGCCGGGGACCTTACAGTACCGGACCGACATTTGTCTGAAGTATGTGAGGGAGACCCCAGATGTAACCCCACCAACTTCGGTGGAGCAGGGTTTGGACCCGCGCTCCACCACTCAGAGGGATCGTGGAAGCGAAGACGCTAACAGGAGGCCACCACTGTCAAATATTTCGCGCCAGATTTCGAAGATTTGACCAATGTCTTCGCCAAATATCATACAAAATATTAATGCATTATTATTATATTTCATTTCATTACTTCCATTTTATATAATTATTTTGCAAGTAGACCTTGTGATTAGGGGGAGGGAAGGAGGAGTTAGAAGAAAGGGAATATGGTGATCACAAATTCAATATCACATACACGTCCGCAGGATCTTATCGACGACCCTGGTTGCATGTGTTCGCGAAGATTATGAGGGCAACTCGAATAATGAAACGCGACCCTAGCGTATTCTCATTACTTTTCACGGGACCACACATGACAATAACTCCCACGCCTTACGTGAAACAAACCCAGAGTCTACTTCCTCCAATTGAGCCCCTAAGCCATATCGGATCAACACGAGTTTTTCATATTTCTGCGCTCTAGTCTAAGTATGGATAATCTTTAATTCCAGTAACTACGGTAGATTTGCTAGTGTGGAAAAATGTCTAGCATGGTTTTACGATGTACTAGAGCAGATCGGAGGGGAGATAAGCGCGGAACAATGTTATCAGCTATGCTTGGAGCATATAGAAACGACGTTCCGAGGAAATACATCAAAACAAGCGTAAACGGTGACGGTTGATTGGGTCCCGCGGTCAACTTTCCCCTCGTTTGCGTCCCAGTTAATCCCTAAACAGTTTTTCCTGGTCAGAAGGGTATAGCTGACTTGGGTCCCGCGGTCAACTTCCCTCTCTAGCGCTCCTTTGGTTTTTCCTTGTAAGATGAGCATGGTTCAATTGCGTCCCACGCTGGAGATGGGAGGAGGAACATTTCCATGCATGGCATGTTCATTTTTTGTGCAGTAGAATGATAAGGAAAACTACATAAATATTTCAAACATTCTGGGACATATACTTAACAAAAAGAATATTTCACCATTCAATTTAATCAATTAATATATTAGGAGCGTGCACCCCCGAGAGGACTCACATCTAGTGAGTACGTGTTTGGCAAACACGGGGCCCCGAGCTTCCACTTACTTGTGCAAAGCTCCTTCCTTTCTCTTTCCTGACCTTCCTTGGTCACCTCTTGTTCTTTTCAATCCAGACGCTAGGGTATCTTTCATTTTCCTCTTTCTTCTTCTCCTTTTTTAAAAATAATGGTATATGTAATATTTTCAGATATGTTGATATCTGAGTTTTGAGTTGTAATTCAGGAGGGTTTTTGGTGGGTATGGTTGAGTTGTTCGGCGAGTCCCACAGGTGGGGAGACTCATGTTGGCTCTCCCTAGTCCGTAACTGCATTTTCCCCACCTGTACAAGTTTTTAGGGCTCTAATGACCTCGATGTCGACGAGCCGTAAAGCCCCACAAAAAAAAAGAGCGTGCATTAAAATGTAGTCGGTAAATAGAGTTCAGTTTGTACTTATACAGCATGTCTTTAAAATGTACATGAACACTGTAAGTCAGTGAGGAGAAGACAAATTTTCAAAAAAAGATATTTATCAATATATTACGCAAGGATACTTGTTTTAGAGGTTTAAAGAATAATTTTCTTCGTCAAAGGCAAGCTTGTTCGACTCTACATGGTCTTAATTGGCGAAAATCGACAAAACCAGTTTGTCCGGGAGGTGGGGTTTTGCCACCCTCTTCGAGAGGCAAAGTAATTAAGAAAATGACCGCGGGACCCAATCCAACTATACCCTTTTGGGAAGAGTGACAAGAGGATTAAGATATCTTGAACGCGGGACCCAATCCAATGACACCGAGAGTGAAAGGGTTTTCTCAGTGTTTTAACGTTCCTTGTACCTGCTCTCCAAGAGATAAAAATATCACGGCAGGAAATTTTATACTTCGTTCGTAGAAAACAATAAAGTTGGTACGACAATTGAATTCGACGTCACAAGAAAAACGTCAGAAGAATTTTTTAAAACTGAAATTCCACTGTTGGGTATCTCCACATGACCTCGCATCGTTTTAAATGAGTATCAACAGCCCAGTAAAGCTTCTTAAAATGAACCGGCATAGGGGGGACAAAAAGAGAGATAAATTTCATTTGCATCACAGGGACTTTGCACTGTGGTAATAACGAATCCAATGAAGTTTGTATATGTATACATGATATCACAGTACTTGAAGTTAATTGAACAAATTAAATATGCTTCTGCATTCAATGACCTCGTATTTAAGGACAGATACGTACATGATATTATAAATACAAAAACGTTCACTTGAACAAAATAATAGAAAATAATTAAATTCACCCATTTCTTTTCAAAACCTTCGATTTTTAAAATTGTTTTCAAATACCGTGTGCTTCTAATTCTCATTGGTCCTAGCAAGAAAAACAAATAAGGGAACTTGAAACTTATGAAACTGCAACCGTTCGACTACATCAATTTTACATTGTCACAATTGAGTATATTAAATATCTATATTTCCCTCGCTAGAAATTCCTACTCTGATAGATGGCTGGAAAGTGCAACTCACCATCGTATCACAGCCAGAACAGCAATATTACACCCTTCCCCTCTCCAGCTTTGCGAGCGGATCGCTGTTGTGCTAAAGACATTTGTCCAACTACGTGTTGCTCCGATGCTGACTTGTTTCGATCCCCCTTCCCCGCCTTCCCACTCCACCACCACCCCAGCCGGCAGGCGAGCAATTGGCCGGCAGTAATCGGATTGGCCGGCCGCGTGGACGCAGGTAGCCGCCAACTGATCAATGACCCACATTCCTCCCTCTCTGTTCCCGAAAGCCCGGCGGCGCTACGAGGTGTTTAGACTCCCCGCCCCTCCTGAACGCTCCGACTGAATAACAATGAAACTTCCTCTGGGTAGAGTACTCCTCCCTCAGCCACAGCTGCAACACGTATTTGGAGTGAGGTTTCTTTCCAGTTCGTGTTACAATAAACGCGGATGGACTCAGCGAATGGAATATGATAATGACCTTACATTTTACGAACCAAATTATTACATGCAATTCATATCTAACTGTCGCAGTAGTTCATATAAATAAGTGTTTTGTTAAATTCGAAGTTCGGAAAAAGGTAACCCACAAATTCAAGAAATCTTAGCATCTTAGCGGTTTAGTAATGAAATAAAAAAATTTTATGTGTTATTAAGTCT
Organism: Laupala kohalensis; assembly: GCA_002313205.1. Lineage (NCBI taxonomy): Eukaryota > Metazoa > Arthropoda > Insecta > Orthoptera > Trigonidiidae > Laupala > Laupala kohalensis. The sequence goes on from NNCF01129598.1 coordinate 974,549, forward strand.
CCCATTAGTCGAAGATATTTATCAAGAAAAAAATATTTTGAAGATCCTGAGTAAACTTTCTGGAGCTAGAATGGGGATTTCGGAGAAAGGTAGGCCAAAAAAAAGTCGGCAGCAAAATCACTGGACAGAGTGGTGCAATAAAACGGTTGTGGTCAATTCACGGTTGGATCGTTCAACCCAAGGAAGGTGAGCGGGATTTCTTCCTCTCAGAAGGAAACAAGGATACAAACAACTGATAAAAATCATCATATCAGTGCCGTCAGCTAGATACTTAGGTTCTTATTCTACAACTAACCTGCATCCTTGGTATAACTATAAGCATCATCACTATTCCAAAATTAAATAACTCAAGCTAATAAAAGTGTACAGAACACTTATAAATTAACACATAATATAATTGAACAAGAAGGCACGAAATCAGTAGTGGTCTAATTCATGATGGAAAAAATACAATTGTTTGATTAGTAGTAGCCCTAAAGTAGACCGAAAAAAAACTGGTCGGACTGTCGGCGAGTTTAAAAGACTATGTTTAGGAGTGGGGTGTAAGCAAAAATCCGACAAATTGTGTGATATATTAAAGTTCAAAAGTATACAACCCAGATCTATTTTATTGCTCCGTCCATTCATTTTTTCTAAATCATTAAACATTATCTGAATCAGAGCTCTTTAGGTTTCATTGCGCCGAAGTCCACAAGTGTTTGTTAATATTCCACGAGACAATGGAGGAAAGGTCATTGTCTGCAAGCGTAAAACAATCTCCAATACCACAGTGTAGCTTAACTATGCCAATACGATGATAACGTCATTGGATTAACTGCGTTCATGAACGACAAAAAATTGAATTAATACGATTTTGATGTGTTTAAAGCTCCCCAAATCTGCACATTGTGCGAGCAGAGAGAGAATAAATAAGTGTTCTTTAGCGGCATGCAACAATTACAGCAACATCCACACATGTGGTAAGTCCGGGCATCCACCTGTAGACGCTTTCGGGACGTGTTGCCTAGATTGCTCCACGGTTCGCCGGAAATTCCTCTCGGATTGACGGAAGCGTAGCGCTCGGAGGGAGGGGGACGGGTCGAGAGGGGGAGAGAGTAGTGTGAGTGTGTGGAGGGGAGGGGAACTCGATACAAAGCACGTGCTCCATTCACGAGGTCGCATCGATCCATCGCGTGACGTTACGTGAATGGAAACGTGTGCCCTTAATAGGGCGCCGTCCTCTCCCGAAAGAAGGGATGGGTTCTCACTCATATTGGACAGACTTCCGAATTTCATAATAATCGTAGATATTGTTTGCCACAGCAAGAAGGTGCCGTACAAAAGAAGGCAGGTGCTTTGTCGACAACCACGTCGAGAAATTAGGCGACGACATCGACGGAAGGACGTTCACCGGTTCTTTGTTTGGTAAGAGAAGAAGGGGCCAGTATAGCGACTCATTGTTGCCCATATTGGCTCGCAATCACGTCCGTCCCGAAAAATCGCACGGGAGAGATGGGGATAGGAGAAAATGATAAAAGGCTAGTTGGAAGAAACATCCAGAAAACTATTTGACACGCGTCGAACGAACATGTGATCGGGAATATCATTAAAGTATGTCCAATAATTAATTTTCTGTGCGAGGGATGTATACGTCTCTATAGGATGTGATGATGGGGGAAAGCTCAACTAAACGACACAAAATTCAGTACACCGATTCAGAGTTTACGAATGTACTTATCTCAAATGATTCATCACAATCTAAATCTTTGGTAGATTACAAAATATTCGTTGCTCATACGGAAAAGTGAAAAAAACAGCATTATAGAAAATGGGAATGAGTGAGTTCGAATAGAATATTTGGTTCCTCGATAGAGAAGCCCGCAAATTTGAGAGTTCAGCACGTGAGTGTGAATTATGGATATAGATGTACAAAGTAAATCACTATATAGATTTACTAATTAATTATAGTCTGATGAGCGAACACTTCAGTCCACTGTTTCTGTCACCGCGGTTCCACATCCCACGCGGCTCTCCGCACTTGACGACGCTTCAACGTGAAGAAAGCAAGAAGTAGCAGCCTGCGGCTATTGGGAGTCTGAGACCCCACCTCGCCACCCTATTATTTTCTTGTGGCAGCAGGCGCGCGAAGGGCTGGTCCTCCGTCCCCATCTCTCGGTCGCATTCGGTTTTCATAAAGGAGACTTGCCTGTGCGTTATGGCGACTGTTTCGCTGACGCCAGCGTCAGTCGCCGTCGTCGAGGGTAGCCTCCGTCCCGCCCCACCCCACCCTCCGCTGGCGTCATCGTTACCACACGAGTCGTCGCCCCCGAATAAAATCTCTTCCCATCTCATCTGCTGCTATGCCTCGTCGCGACTTTCGGACGCCTGAAAGGACACGGGCAGAGTGTTATTTTATGGAGTTATGGCGGAGAATCTGCGAGGGCTTCCGTGCGCCTACGCCAGGGGTGGCGCAGAGGGCGGGGAGTGCGACGCGTCAGCACCGAAGCGGCCGCGCCCTCACCGACTCCAGGTCGCTTACTTTACAATCCCGACTCTAATGGGAAAACAACCTCAAACGCTATATGTGACAACTTCTCTGTCTCTCTCCACGACCAACTAAGTATCGAACAAGGGACCTCGGTTCATCGACCATTCTACCTTCACGATTCATTCCCACCTTAAGTCTCAAGTACGAATCACATAGGGAGCACCCATTCTGGTGCACTTTGCAACCGTTGAGTAAAGGTATGTCGCACATTCGTTGTATATTGAGGGACCAGGAGAGAGAGAGACCAGAATCGAACCCAAGCCTTCTATGACAACCTACTAATTTATTCCTAATACAAATTGATCACCTCTGGTTGGGAATGTTGCCAAATGGTGGAGGCAAATTTTCGAAAGCGCACTTGAGTTCACTATCCCTCTTCTAAGAAAAGAAATTTCTATACTTTTCATCCCTTTGAAGTGGGAACAGCCAAAAAATTAATTATTAAATACTTCCATTTCCTCATGTCCCTACCCTCGGTCAAAGTGCACCCTCGAGTTGTGAGTAAATGCAAACTAGAGGGATCGTATCACGCTCCTCACAACAAAATAGGACCTAATGGAGTTTCTAAGAATTGATCACAATAATGAACATCGTATAATCCAGAAAAATCAAATCAATGATAACATGATCAGACGTATTCGGGACTAATAATGTACCAAAGAAAATGGTGGAGTCGGCTCTGTATCAAATATTGCAAGTCATTGCAAATTATTTTCGTAAAGGACCAAATAGATAAAAATATCAGTTTCCGCCAGCCACGGAGTAAACCCAGTATTTCTGTAGAGAAAAAATACATACTTGACTTAGAAACTATTGTTTGGTATGCATCTTTAAAATGGGATGTTCTGGGAACACATTTCAAGAAACTGGAATTCAAAGCTTCCATTACTAATCATTAAAATTGATTAAACAAAAGCACTTGCGCTTTAAAGGAAACAAAACAAACAAAGAAGTCCAATTTCTGTCTACATCCTTTCCAAGATTCTATACGTCATTTCGACTCAATTGCGAATGACTAATTGCATACACGTCATTCAGTGATCAACAACCTAAATGGTGAGGATCCGGTTCGCGTTGTTTAACCAAACAATAAACACTCTGAGGAATATATATTTAATCAGAGCGGACGTTTTCAGCCATAACAAATAGTAAAGAAGGTTATTTTAATATTTTTCGGTATTTTCTAAAGAAAAAACGTTTGAAAATGTTCCCCCTTTTGCCGAAGACTCTGTTTACGTCTCTAACTGCTTTATGTTTGTAGACCGTTCTACGTTTGAGATACAGGGAGCAATGTATTATGCAACAATATACTGAAAATAAATTATTGGGTACCATTGCATAATTACTTATCCAATGTATCGTATAAACTTACTTTACAAACATCGACGGAATAATCGAAGAGACGCGTGCAGCAATTGAGGTTTCGATTTCCTCGACAAAGAATCCTCCCCCCACCCATCATCTTTTCACACCTCAACGACGGCAGTGAACTGGGCGAAAGCAAATTGCAGTTCTTTAGCTATGAAAAATCTTTGAAACGGCCTAATGGCGCACGAGCGAATGCGCCTCTTCATTAATCCCCAACGGACGCCAAAGCCACACTCCCTCCCTCCCCCCGCCCGACGACTTCACGCCACCGCGCCGATACAGCGAGATCCCTTTCATAGCGCACAATCGACTTCTTTTTCCGCGACCCTTTTTTCTGGAAGCAGTTCCCCAATAAGGAAGTGCAGCCGAGCAGCAGCGAGGAAATTCCGCCCTCCAACGCGTAGGTGCAGCCGCGCTTCGGGGGCACGCGCCCGTCAGACCGACCGACCGTCCGCACGTTTCTCACACAGCGTAGGCGACCTCTGAAAGGCGAGTTGCAGCTCTGCGGATGATGTTATGAGCTATTAAGGCGCACAGAATAACCTCTCGCCCGTTATGAGTTTACGACTCTTGCATTTGTAAAGAAGTTGGCGCTTTTACTGGCTATCTGCAAACCACTTGTCGGCAGTGAAGGAGTGCTTGGAGGATCTTACTACTGGGGGCGATTGCTTTGTCACGATAAATGATATTCAATGACACACATTCATTATCTTCATCAGAGACGGCTCGATAAAAAATTCCAGTCGAGTGAATGAAACTCAAGCCGCTCCTTTGCGTCCTCCACAATGTTTAGAAAGGTCGTTACGTATCGATACGACGCAAATTAACACATCGGTAATTTATTGTTTCCAAAGGTGTTTGAGAGGAATATTTAAGAGGCTTTTCTTATCATTAACTTGTAGGAGTACGTACAAAATATTCACAATAGAAACTTCGGCAGAATTAAACAAAAAACCAATTAAAATTAAAAGCTCTTCTAATGGTTCATTTCACAAAACGTGCTTTCTTGCAATAAATAGCGCTAATGAACGCATATTTTCGTAGTTATGCCACGTTACAGGCCTCGACCTCCATGCGGTGCTGACCATCACTACAAAAAGTAAAACATGCTACATGCCTCAACGACTACAGGTGCCAGATGATCACAAATTTACGAGAGGCATGATGAAAACTTATTAAACGAGGGGAATGCAGCTATGCAAATTAGTAAAATGTGGGGGATATAAAATTATTCCGCAGATTGTGGTCTCCCGAGACAAGCTTTCTGGCGAGACACTTGACACCAGTTTTGAAGGATGTGATACGCAACTCCTCATTTTTGAAACGAAAACAAGAAAAAGAAATAGATGCAAGAAAGGGTCGACGGAGTTTCACTTATGATCCCTGATTCTATCCCTTCTCCAAATTTCAATATACTTTTACATTTTCCATAGCCACGGAAACTTTCGTCAAATGTTACAACGAACGAATTAAATAAAAAAGGAGGTGCGCAGAAACCATTGTGATTTCTGGATGAGTATTCTCTTCGATAGGCGAAGTACCATAGACTCAACTTTGCGAAAAAAATGTCAATTCAGAGCAATTTTCACGGTAAAATAACATTCTGTCGTAAGATAATAACACAAATAATTTTATTACATTTTGGATGTAAAGTGTATAGTAAGTTCTGAAAGAGAAAATATGAGTAAAATGAAGGTATTCCAAATAAATGCAGTATGGTGCAGAAGTTATCGCAAACTGAAGTCAATAAAAATTTAAAAATAGCAACAGTCGACCTATAAGAAGTGTACTCATCTGGTATTTTCTATTGTTTGCATTCTAGAGCTAATAATTATAAGATACATTAAATAACATAAATTTGATTTAAGATGTGCATTTTCCATATGATTGTGATCATATTACACGATAATTTCAAACCGTAAAGTTGAAGTTACCTGGCGAGGTGAGGAGGTATCGTGAGGTATAGTAGACGCTGGGTACCACAAGGTGGTTGCGTAGGAGGGCGATGTACTTAGAGAGTGTTCAATTACAAATGAATACATTGACCATCTAATGACCTCTTATCCAAAATATACAAACGCTCCACGGAAGACAGAAGGGAGTATCACTAAAGCATCTAATACTTGTACTTACTGTTAGACACGTAGCCAGCAAAATAATAATAATAAGAGAATGAAGATAGTTTAAGTAGATATATTGAATAAATATCTCTGAGCTTAGAAACCTATCAATACCTTAACTTGCCATGGAAATATAACAATTCAATGCTAAAACTGTTTATGGGAAATACAATTTCCGTTTCCTTGAACCTTAAACTTCGAGGTTCATAATACAAACTTATTAAGGACAATTAGGGAACCAGTATAAGCATTTTATTTGTACCTCGCCAAAATTGCCTGTTTCTTTCAATTGGATTTCGGTAAATTGTTTCAGCGAATCTCATTTTGTGGTCATTTTGATTAATATCCATATCATTCATGTTGATTTGGTGGGAATAATTACTAATGGAGAAACTAACAATTGTATGTTCTGTACTTGGATGTGGAAGGTACCTTCGCTGACTGGAAGGTTGTTTTAACAACATTAAAATAAATAAGAGTTCCAGGCTACCTCCATAACATGCTATGCTCATATTTAGAAGACAGACACGTATATATTATATATTAGGAAATAAACAACTAATACGAGAAATTAATATTGAATGTCCCCAAGGTTCCTGCAGTGGTCCCATATCATGGAATGTAGTCATTAATAATTTGTTATCATTTTTGACGAGTGAAGAGATGGATGTAGTGGCATGCTAACGATCTGGCAATTGCAGTCAAAGGAGACCGCCAAGATGAGATAGAGGTTGTCATTAGAGGTTTTAAACGCCTGTGATTATTTTTGCAGCAAGGTAAAGCTCAGTATTTTGACGGTGAAAAATAGCCATGTGGTTCGAGCTCCCAAAAGGAAACTGGAGAGACCCTAAAATTAAAATTGAAGGAAAACTTGAGGATACAGAATTAAAGTCTTACTTATCAAAAACAATGTGTTCCTGATATAAAGTCAAGAAGAAAAGAAACCATGCGTATAACATAATGAAGTAAATCAAATGCCTCAGCAATCAAGATGTTAGATAACGAGACAAAATAAAACAAAAAATACAATTTAGAGGCAAAATGAATCTGATGCCAGGAATCATGTAATCAGTGTCCACTTTAGAAGTAAATCCGGTGAGAGGACGGACACTATCGATGAATTACTGAACTACGGTTAATTTTTCTCCCTTTCAGCTACAAACCCCTGGACCCCTCCCTCACCCGCATCAATGTGTGCAAGATACCTACACTGCTGAAGTGCAAGAACCAAAGCACTCCCAGAGGCGTCACCGTGAGCTTTGGCGACCGCACCGCGACTGACTGCGCCTCCGACGACTGCTCCATGCCGACTGACAACGCGCGCGCTCCGGCCGCCACCAACCCCCTCCGCCTGGACGCCCCTTCGTCATCAGACACGTCATCAGACACGTCATCCTCATTCTAATTCTCCCTCGATTCGAAACCTCGAAATTTGTCGTCTTCGTCCGACCTACAGAGTGGACGACTTCCCCGGCAATATGTTTCCCTGGTGCAATCCAATCTCGCAGAAAACGATTCCTCTAGGAAAATGTTCCTGGCAAGCGTGCATGGGTTTGCCGCAGTAGAAACGCGCGCATTTTGCTGTGACTACTTTTCAACGTGAAGAACACATATGTTGAATCATCATACGATTTCAAGAAGTAATTGTAACTTTTCTGAAACAATGGTGTGTAAGTCATTTGAATGAAAATACGAACTTATCGACGGACATCAATGTTCCGACTCAGTCATAATCTTAGGATTAATTCTACCGGTATGTTTTAATTTCCCTACGACCTATCACAAAAACCAGTGAATTGAGGGAATAGGATATTACGCGAGGAGAAATGGAATGTCGCGTCGTGACATTACAGATAGATAACTACACCAAAATTTTTAAAACACTTTTGATTCAAAACCAGATCAACAAAGAAAATAACTGCAACAAATCAGATCTACATTACATTTTTGTTGAACATGATCTATTTAGTGTATTCAATTTAAGTACTAAGAAGTAAACATAACAGAATTACACACAATCAAAACTGATTGCGTTCATGATACACAAAATTTTGATGAGTGTCACATCTTCAGTTGAATGGAAAAAGTGTTCCATTCAAATTTAGAAACCTGCTACCTAAACTTCGGTGTCATGCAAAAAGTCCACTATGAAAAAAAAAGGCTCAGCGAAATAACCACCCATAAGATCAGGTGGGGTGGAATATTCGAGAACCTTGTGGATTTTGCCCGCGGAGGAGGAGTATTTAAATGCGCGCGAAACGTTTTTCATTGCCTGTGCCGGAGGTCCCAGAACAAGTAGTAGGCTAAAAAACTAGAACAAAACTTATTATTACCGTTGAGTTCTCAGTCGGTGTCAGCTTACATAGAGAATACATATAGAAATCACATAACAGATACGTACAATCACATAACAAAAATAAAAAATTACAAATAAAATACCACAGATCATAAAAAAAATTTACACATAAAATAAACACAGATCATAAAATTCATGTAGATACATAAGAAAATACCTACGCGGGGAAGACGTGAGTCTAGTGAAATACATGGAAAATCAAAAGACAATAAAACTCTGGATTTCTTGTTTACTTTTTAACTTATTTGCATCCTTTTACTCAGTGTGTTTTTGAATTTAAGAGAGGTTGCTGAAACAACATCTGCAGGTAAATTGTTCCAGTCCCTTATTGATCTACTGAGAAACGAGTTTTTCCCTATATCTGATTTTTTGTTTCCTTTCCCTAATTTTGAAAAAGTTACCTTTCTACCCAATCTATTCAGTTTTTCTAATCACGCTCTAACATTCCGCTCGCTGATTCGTTATTAAGAATACTGAACAGACACCCCAGTCGGGCTCTTTTTCTACGAATTTGGAAAGGTTTTATTTTTATGTAATTATTCGCATTAGTGCCCGTGTTTATAAGTTTAATCGCTTTTTTCTTAATTTTTTTAAATTCTTCTATTTGACATTTTCTTTATAGATCCCAACCTCCTCCCGACACAACCTAAATAGGGTTGTGTATGCTAATTTTTTGTCATCGGACTACTTTCTTTAAAATTCGTTTAATGAAATTTAGAGATTTCCCAGCCTTTTGTGCTACTCTGTTAACCTGATCAGACCACGATTAGTTATTCTTAAACATAATACCCAAATATTTGCATGGATTTACTTCCTGTATTGGATATCAAGTAATTTCATAGGACCAACTTTGCCTTAAGCGGGTACGAGAGAAACACATAGCTTTACTCTTCTTAGACTTTATTTTCCTTTGATTTATAGTTACCCATTTGTGAATTTTATTAAGATCTCGTTGCAATGTTAGCCCATCTTCCGGGTTATTTATTGTTCGGTAAATTATACAGTCATCTGTGAATAATTTAATTTTTAAACTAATTTTCTCAGGTAGGTCGTTGGTAAGTGCTTTAAATAACAAAGGTCCAAGAATGCTGCCTTGTGCCTTGTCACTAACCATTGATCTTACATTTTTAAGATTATCGAATTACAGAAAAACTCCAATATCATGGAATAAGTATATTATATTTGTGATGTATCTTGGTGCAGCTGAAGAATAAACATGTCATTTCTTAATAGGGATTAAAGAAAAAATATTTGTAGAAAACTAGAATATTCAAGCGGGAGACACCACGTCAATGATTTTACGATACAATTTTCAATATGTAGAACTAACGTTTCATGCTATAATGTTTTGAGAGAATCACAAGGTACATTGCATAATGTCAATATCTAAAAATTACACCATTTCGAGACAACAGACACTCGTGTGGAGTCTTCGATCAGTAGAACCAAATAGTCTTCTATAAAGGTCCCCGAATTTTACGGAGTTTTGGATTTACTTGCCATTAAGTTGCTTACAGTAAGGTTCTTCATTACATTTTTGTTAGTATTTAAAATAGTTCTTTTTCTTAAGCCCTACTTGCAAATTTTTATCTTCATGTTCTTTCTTTATTTTGTAAAAGCGTTTAATATTATTTATTGTAAGTGTGATATCTTTTTCTCTTCAGTATGAATATCTCATAAAATGAAAATCATTTTTGTTTTATCATACTTTTGCGAAAAAGGAAATGAAACAGACCACGAGTTCCGCGATAACACATCGAGGATCTATTCGCCCACCTACGTCCTATGACGAGCACTCGGGCAGCCTCGAAAGAGACGCCATTCACTCGAACAAAAGGGTGGGAGGCTCGTGCAGCACAGGGATCAGCTGAGGATGTGATGAGGATGCGGAGCAAGGGAAGTGGGGTGGCATGATAGCATGGGCTCCTGGCGTGGGACACAATGGCGATGTTTGCAACGCCTACCTGTTCAACAAAGTTTCGGTCGCTTTCCACCTCCACCCCGCGTGCTCTCGTACTCCCGAATCAAAACCTCCCTTCCCTGCCCTCCCCCTCCCGCGATGAGCGTATTGGGAGTCGCGAAGCAACTGCTGGAAAGAGCACGCGCGTATAGAACAGTCGAAATGCAAGTCTAGAGAAGGAGGGGCAAAGGAGGGCCCCACGAAGCAAAAATATGTGCTGGAGAGTGACGACGAGAACGCTTTGTTTCATTGATATTTTATTTTACTTTACTATAAATTCACTTCATTATTTTATAATGATCATTTAGCTCTATTTGCAGTCCACTTCTCTCGTAAGTTGCAATTACTGGGGAATTAATGGTTTCCAGACACCACGCATCATCATCTGAATCTGGAGTCTCAAGTCACAATACCGGTCATTTTCTTAGTGAATGTCCGAATCGTACGTTTGCACGTGACCTTATAAATCGCGTGCAATGCATACAGAGAACCACTGAGTGGCAAAGAAATAAGACCGCTCAAATACAGTTTCTAGTTTTTCTTTTTTCTTAAGTATGTGTCTCATTAAAAAGCCTTAATTTACATTTTTCGAAAGTATAAAAATTGTTTATATATGAAGTATTTAATTATACCTTATTTGTAAATTTATTTTCAAATTTGTTAATTCATTCGTAATTGATAATCGCATGAAGATCGTGTTGTACTGACTCTGAATAAATGAATGATAATAGCTTCAGTTCTCTAAAAGATGTGAATGACAATCGATAAACAAGATATGAATCACAAGTAGGCACTAATCTTGGGAAAAATGATATAATATCCAACTTCTGTTGTCTATCCCATACCGTATTTGCATTTTCGTTTTTGTCAACGCCTCTAATTCCAGGTATATTACTGGTCTTAATAATAAAACGTCTAAAATACAAACGTACTACAGAACATTTGACTACTCTGAGTTCTGGGTAGAGAATGCACAAAACGGTGTGACGTGAAAGGTAGAAGGGTTATGGTGGGAATGCGTGTACAAAGCCGCCAGAGAAAAGAAAAAAGTTTAAATCTCTGAAATTCTGTGCCAGAATGAAAGAATTGTAAACATAATAAGTGGATGCGATAAGTACTTTTGACAGTTCTCAACAGTTGCACATGGTACTGCTGAACAAGATGAACCCTCTCAAATGCAACATTTAAAATAATTAACTTTTAATTGTAAGAATTTTAGAATCATTCAAAAATTATTGGATGAATAGGTAAATAAAATACATTAAAACAGAAAAAGGGGATGTTAAATTAAAACTATTTGCAAAGAAACCACGAGAAAGAGTGTGCTTGATTTAAATTTTTTCAACTCGTCCCCACTGTCGAGTGGTCGGAGATGAAGAGAAACCTTTCACTGAGAAGCAACTCGCTTCCCCCATCTCCATACCACATGTTACACCGTATCCCCACCTCCCCAGCCTTCTCTCTTTAGCTGGATTTTATCTCGAACGTTCCATTGTTCCAGCTTTCGCTTTGATCACTTATGTAGGTCAACGTTGCTTTGTGTCACATTTTTGCTATGCATTAATTTTCTTTTGTGTACGGGATTCATTTTAGGAAGCAGTGGAAGGATCCACGCTCATCACTGCAAGCCCCGGGCATCCCCCCCCCCTGTCCTTCACGTGCGTGAGGGAGGGAACCTGTCTCTTANGATTCGTCTTCCAGGATCATCAACATTGCGATTTCTTCTATTCTCGTAGGTCTATCTACAATTTTTCCAATGGATTTTCCAACGGGACATTTCGAGGAACCGTTGCTCCTAAATTTTCCATATGCTAAAGTGTATGAACTGTATTAAAACCGCGGAATATTCTTAATACTGAAACCCTTCCTTGAAAGCATCCACGTACATTACTCCTGAGTGAGAATTCAGTATATGCAGTTTTCTGACCTCTGTTTGGTCCATCAAAGCTGACATTCGAATTAGCACTTCAAGGAGCGGGCGATCCTTCTTTCATGTTTTGAGGGATTTGCTTCCTAATCCATGCAATTTTCATGATCCCGAGTTATCACCAATTTATGAGAAATGTCATGGACAGGTTCTACTCCAAATACTTTCCGTTGTGTGAAAATTCAAAACCGTGCTCCGAGTTACGCACAGGAGAAAACAATTCTATTTAAATGTACGTTTCATCGCATCCAGCAAACTTGCTGCTACAATGAAAAAAAACTCATTATCATAAATCGTCGATCTCCAGACATTCGCATGAGACTACATGAGTGCAAGAGGAAACCCTTTAGTTTCAGATCAAAACATCAAACCTGCAAATGCACCCAATTCATGCCGATAATATTCTATTTTCATACACTCATCTAAAAAATCCACCGGCAGGGCGCAGGTTAGATGTGTTCATAAAGAGTCGTATCATATGCAAAATTCTTTTATGTTTCACTCATGAACGAGACAAAGAGTTTCACACAAAGCGTAGCGTGCACCAAGCGTGTTTCGCATAGAAAGAGTGTGTGTGGTGGAGGGCGGGGAGGGAAACGTCTGATGCGGGTGACGGCAACCAACAAACAAAGCAAAGAGCTAAAAGCGAAAAGGTATCCGCTTCCATATCCCAGCGTTGGCCTACATTCGGGGTTCTCTCCCATCGTCACGAGAACGTGGACACGAAATATCGAAATAATCCTCATTTTTACGGAACACAGCGGCGTAAACGACGGGAAAAAATACGACTTAACTGGACGTCTCTGAAAATCTCATCTTTTTGATATTCCGAAAAGACAAACTTGCGACAAACAAGTTTTTTTTTCAATACATCAAGACAGTTAAGTTAATGATTACCAATATTATCTGAATGACTGCCCGATGATGAAACATTTCATGCATAAAATTTTGAACATAAACGCTATATAAATTTGCGGTTGTATTTTTGGCTCACGAAAGACGGGAAATTCTATTCCATCTTGGCTTCAAAATACGACGAAGGTTTTCGGAGATTCTTAATTTCTGAGTCCATCTCCGTGGAATTCGAGTTACAAGAAGACGAATCGGAAGGAGAAGAAGGAGAACAACAGAACGGGGCTGGTGGATGCGTCGGGATGGCGCGCGGCGCGTCTTGCGTTTCGGAGGCGTTGGCCCGCGGCGACGGTGGCATCAGCAGCGGCACGGCGTCGGCAGCAGCGCCACCGCGCGTCAATTAGTCGGCCTCGATATCTCGAGGGGCTAGTGGCGCTGGGGAGACGCTCGCCGACGCGATGATGGACGGGTGAATGGCGCGCCCGCAGGCGTCGACAGGCGCCTCCCCCCTCAGACGGCCAGGAGGCGTCGCGACGCTCATTGTGCCCCGCCGCTTTGAGGCGCCCGCCGCCGGCGCCTGCCCCTCAAAGTCGCGAGTCGCGGCGGCTGCGGCGGCGCTCCGGGCTTCTCCCCCTCCCGCACTCCGACGCTTTTCGTCCAGCGTCGCGGCGCAAGACGCGGACGGAATGTGCGATGCGATCGAGCGACACGAACGCCACAGGAATTGGACAGGTGACGAACTATGTGTGAAGATCGAATAGAATTCTGGGCAGGTGGAGAACTAGAGAGGAACGGGAGAGAAGGAAAAGCAAAGAGATCGCACACACATGGACAGTGGAACTAGTGACTGCGCAAAAAGGTTACACAGAGGAGGAAGCGCGTGAAGACAGAGCACGAGTGTCGAGCCGGGGAGTAATAGCGGAGCGTTATGACGGAATAGGCGCTTGGAGCGCGGCTCACGAGGGCGGGAGCCTTGCTGTGAAAGCAGCGTGAACTTTCACATTTAACGCGGAGAAGGTGAACTACATTTTCAATTAACACCCAGGCGACAGTTAAACTCAAAACTCTCGAAATGTGGAGAAAATTATATATTGATTTCAGAAAGAAATTGTTCGTTCTGTGATCCTTGTAAACATGTGATCTCAGATATCTACATACAAAAAATAGTCTGTCTGGCGCTTAGAGCATACATAGATACGTAAAAAACTTCGAAATTTTGCCACATACGTTCTGGAGGAGGGGTTCAAAAAGACAACATACGATCTTTTCAAAATTCGATTTAATTTATTCAAAATTAATTTTTAAGTGTTTCTTAGTAATAATCACGGAGGGCAGAAACCCTTTAAAGGACAGAGCTTCGAAATTCAGTGCATGCGTTCTGCAGAGACGGCTTAAGTGCACTACTAAGAACTTTTTTCGGAATTCGACTTTGATGTTTTTTTTTACTATTAACATATTTTGCATAGCGCACAGACTTTAAAACCCAGTTTCAAAATTTTGCTCACGTGCCCTCCAGGGTTGTTCATTGAAGAGCTTCGGTAGATTAACTAGAAATTCGATATCCATTTTTCTTCATTTAATTTTTAAGTGCTCTTTGGTGTGAGGTGCGGTGCGATGAGCTTCGAAATTCGGCGAATGCGTACTCGAATGTAGGTTCTAAAGCACTACAGATGCGATTTTTTCGAAATTCGGCGAAGCAGTTTGGATACAACCTATTGGTACACACCACACACAAAAGTTTTGTTCATCCTGCTCGTCACAGGCTGTCTATTAGTCGACAGTTTTACCACTACGAGCATCCATAAAAACTACAATACAGATGCGAGAAAAGAGTTTTCTGAATAAGAATATGCCATGAACACTTGACATATGCTTAGTTGTCGCATATGCTTTGAAAGATGACTAGCTAGACAGCCAAATATTCTACGTAGGCATAATAATCTACTCGTTCCCACTGTATGAGGATCTCCTTGCAAAGCTTGCAAGATGTTCGCGAGCAACAACGGGAATCCCCGGGAGCGCACTGGATCCTCCCGATTCGTGCGCAGCTTCTGCGTGTCGAACGCGTCGCGAAGGAGGGGACGCGATGACATGGAAGGTCTCACGTGAGGGCGGGGCTCGGCTTGTCAGCGCCGTGCTGCCTGTTTTTCGCCCATTTATAATCGTAATGCTGCCGCCACGAGGGAGACGAGTCGGAAAAAGTGGCCGGGTGTTTGTTCGCCGACGTGTCAAATCTTTCGCCATGCGATATTCGAAAAGCCGACAGAGCGCTTGTATTCGCAGCCGCATTTATTCGCAAGACGCGCGCGCAATGCGGCTCCAGGACGCGAGAGGACGTAGAGAAGAGACGTGCGTTTGCTTCACTTACTACGAACAGATGCGGACAAGAATCCTTCAGGGCACAATTTACGTTAAAACTAACACTTTCACTTCCTCACAGAAGAGAAAATACACTACAGACTAAAAATTACATTATGATTTACCATAACATTTTAGATCACACTGAACCCGGAAACGTACTTGCGAAATTCTATCAGTGTGTAAATACTCTGACTGAAAGTGTGTCACTAAAGTACGTCAAAATGAAATTCTGAGCGTGTATTAAGTCATTATGTGAAGTTCTTTATGATAAAGTGTCTTCCTAAAAGAGAAGTTCTTAGGATGTTCTTTTTCTCCATTTATGAGATGAGAATGAAATATTCGTTCGTACATTTGAATTGTTTGGGACTGCGTATACTGTGACAATGGAACTCGGCCGAAAAAAAAAAGTAAAAACCAGATTTTTGAATTCTATCGTAATATCAAAATTTATTCCGCGGGACCAAATGCGAACCCGCGAACCCTCAGTCGAGTGTCACCTTTTTCCACGCCGCTGTTTCCCATCTGGGAAGACGGCTACTCATTTCCTCTTTGTTTATCCACGCCTTGGCTTTTAGAGTGCGCGTCTCTAAAATCAACAGTATTCCCAGATGTCTACACTGATCGAGGCGTTGTTATGATGTACGAGGCGTCCACCACGAAGGACTTTCAGAATAAGCAGAGATAACAGAGCAGAGGAGGAGGATTTCGCCGCGAGGCGTCCCACTCACGACCTTCTGCTGCAAGACAACGCACCGAATTGCTAGGTCCTTTTGGCTCGAAAGAAAACTCGAAATCTAAGAAGAGAAGAAATGTGCTCGACACCTCCCTGGAAGAACTATCGCCGAGCGATTTATTCTGGATCGATCGTCGACAAAATCATGTGAAAACCAATTTTGAATAAAGTACTGGCTAATAAGAAGGGATTGTGAGAGAAGCATCCTTTCCACAGTACAGTTCCAGCGTCCGCTCGCTCCCGAGCCAAGCGCCGAATCCCCGCCACCGCTCCACACATCTCGCGATCCCCGCCACAGCGTCTCTATCGATTCCACGATCCGCACCGCAGTCCCCGCCACTCACGACGACGACTTCTTGCGCGCGCCGTTGTTTATTTGTTTGTGCGCGGGCGCCACGGAAGCGCCGCCAATTACTGCATTCGGCGCGCGACGTCTCCCGACGGCGCGGAGTGCGAGAGCGGGAAACGTGAGGGGGAGGAAGAGGAGGAGGGGAACCCGTTCATCTCGCGTGGGCCACGTTCCCGGCCAGGGAAAAGCCGAAAACAACGAGTCGAAGATGTTGTAGGTGTGGCAGAGGCGGAGCTCGCAGTCTTCTGCCCATGAGTGACGTCACTCGGGCTGAGGAGCAGGGGGTGCCGCCCCTCGCGCATGCACAGCCCTCTCGCCAAGGCGAGGGTGGTGGGTGGGCGGGCGGGCGGAAGCATCGCGCCTCTTATTATTGACCGAAATAAACTCGCTTTCATAATTGGCTGAGATCAAGCTACTGTTTCGCTGAGCCGCACGAGCGCTAAACCACACTGTGCATGCTTCGAGCATTATCCTCGCGATCATCACGCACACTGTTTATTTTTACTTCTCTCCGACGAGTTGCTTTATCTGGGATACATTCGGAATTAGGGATCAGTTATGTGAAGAGGATCCACCCAAACAGGAAGTTTATTTCTCTCTTGTAATATTTTACAGCGCGACAGTTTCTCGAGTTTATCCGAGGAACGTAGAAGGATATATTTTACTTCTCTGGCTTATATGATTTAGAAATAGGTTGCTAAAGTGCAGCGCGTTATATCTATCAAGTGCAGCGAAAAATAATTTATTAAATTTGTCGTATAGGACATATAGGATATTACGTGCATTTGGTATGGGGGGGGGTCGCGTTCTTTAGCACTCTGATTATCCACGACTGCGCCTGCATTTCTTTGCTATAGAAGTTGCGAAGAAGCTGATATTTTCGGCCTGATTTCAGAACGCATAGGTGTCACACATGTCGGGAGAGTTTTATTTATCATCATCAATCTATTAGAGCATAAGCATGTTGCGCAACCCGCCATCAGTCGAAGGCCGCGCCCAGCATGTTCCAAACGTCGAACCTGGGTAGGGCGGGAAGGGATGTCAAAAGTCATGGATAATCTTTTCTCTTTTAATTCATTGAATAACAGAGAGGTGCTGTACTCCTCCATAAGCGTTCATTTAACATCATTTATATCTTCAGTGCAAGGTCTTACCACCGCTCTCCACCACAAACACTTGCATCCTCCCCGTTCCTAGCGTAGAGTCAGCTCGTCAGCGTTGCTGCATGGAAACTGAAAACTACTTCCACTCCTCACAGGACAATACCTCCACACATGCCAAAATTTACACGAAGCTTTAGTGAGGACTAGTTTTGTAATTATTTCTCCATTTTTCGTTAGGTCGCAGTAAGCCTTGCATATTAAACGCCGTCCGACTCTGCTAAGGTCTTCCTCAAAACAGCTCGGCCTGCGCCTACCCAGTCCCTAAAGCTCACTACCTACTAAGGTTCACAAATTCATTTTCAGTTTTGTAGAACTCAACTATTTCTCGACCCAGTTGAATGAATAAGCCATAAGAAATACAAAAGTTGGGGGTTGGGTGCTGTAAGAAAGCTGCACTCGAAAAATAAAATATTCTTCATATCTCAGTTGCCATGCCTGAGGACGTAGAGGCGAGAGTTTTGATGTTTTATTTATTACGAGTGCAGATATATAAAGAGGTTATAAATTAATAACAATGTTTAAACATGAAGTCTTAATGATTTATAAAAGTAGGTGTGCAAATAATGCAATAAAATTGATCTCGTTTATCGTATCTGTTGCATTAAAGTCCATTCAAAATGTCGTAAAAGTATTTCGTAACTTGTTTTTGAAAATGTTGTGAAATGGTTTCAGCTGATTTATTACGTAATAAGGGCACACCTCGGAATGTCATTCGACACAAGCTATTTGATGATCATGAAAACACGAAAAAGAATGTAGAAATTTAAAGGAACTAAAATTTTTTCTAACTTTACGGTTGTGAAACGGTATCATTTAATTATGAAATTACGTATATAAAGCAGTAAGTTGTTTTCATGAAGTTCTAAAATCATGTTATATCTTTGAAAAAAGAAATACTGTGCATGGCATAAGGCGTTTTTTTTCCTAACGCCATCATTCACTTGAAATTAAGAAGAAAAAAGATAAACTTTTGAGCATTACATACAAACAATATTTCATTATCATAGAGCATCGTGCATATTTCAGATCTAAGCACTAATTAGATATTTACTACCCGTAATACAAAATTACTCTAAGAATCAACTAATCGTACGTAAATACGAATTTAAGATGTATTCCACAAAAAGGAAATTTAAAATATTATCTTATCTATTGTTTGTTATCATAATGGTATTATTTTTATTGTAATTTCATCATTAGGAACATTTTTAAATTGTTTTTTTTATAAATACGTCCGACAATTTATGATAATCTTCCGGCGTAGTTTACATACTTTTCGTGGCAGATACTTCTACATTAATTTCACCACTGACAAAATTTACTGTCAGCCACCCATTACTTAAGGAACTTCCCTGGCGCTTTCATACGAAGACGGAATGACGGTAACAAGAAAACTATGAAACATAAGGACGATTCAAGCAGGAGGGATTGTTATTTCTCTTTCTTGCTGAGATTAGTCCTTGTTATGACAAACCCACAATATAATGCAAGAGGTAGGCGGCTCATAATGGTATTTTTTTGTACCAGCCGTAACTTCGTCATGTGCATGGGGCATGGGGCAAGTAACGCACCACAACTTCAGAAGAAATGGGGCAATGCGCCATGGGGCAAGTAACGTGCCACAACTTCAGAAGAAACCCAACCCCGAGCGAAAGCACGTCCCATAAGCCATCCCTTTGAAGACGCCGAGATGCTCCTCATTGCTTATTCCGTGGAGGCCATCAGCAGGTGGAGGCCGGTATATTGCCATTAAGACGAAGCTTCTTAATTCCTTCAAAGCCGTAGCGTCAGGCATTCATTAAGACGCCTGCCGTACTCCGATTTCCTTCCCGTCAGCAGTTGCGGAAAAATACGACCCCATTGCTATGTGTTGTGGCGAACAGACGGATGTCTTGGTTATCAAAAGCTTACTCTCGTTGAGAAGCGATCGAGCCGGCTTCCCATGTTACGGGCCACACACATACTACAACATGCATCCGCAGACTTTTGCTGCCGCAGACCCCAACTACAATTTTGTCTCATAAACTTTATCCTCCTTTCTATTTAAAAAATCCAATATCAAAGAAAATGTTTATTGTAACGAAAGTTTACATGCATTACTTAATTATTCAGTAGACAATGTATTATGTATAAAACACACTTAACAAAATAATTCATAATAGAAATAATGCAATGCGATTCAGAATCAAAACTATTTTTAATTTGAATGTCAATATGAAATTATAAGGTATGGCTGTAAATAGAATGTAGCACGTATTTATTGTAGTACCGAAAATTCTCCATTCACACAGCAAAATATTTCAAGAGTAAAAATTTAAACATATACTTTGTGAAGATTGACATCTCCTACTTTGCCACCCCCTCCTCTGGCATCCCACCACAATGAGTTTATATCTAAAGAGACCGTGTCCAGTAGACCAAACAAAGGAAATATTGATAAAATGAGTACTCTGTAATGGAACTGTTACAGAGAGGGTAATTATCGTCGATAAATGATGGAAATGAATTTAAAAGGAATTTAGTAGTCTCTTCCTATAAGTTAAACGATTTTCCAGAAGTATTAAAAAAGAATCGAAAGAAACCAATGAGGACGACGCTGCTCCGCCTAACATACGTCTGCCATAAAAGAGTCACAAATCCAGGACTAGAAGACCAAAAATCCGATTTTTGGTGTTTAAACTCTGGATACCGCTATTGGCAAATAATATTATTCCCCCGTAAAGTAACAAACATTAAATTTGTTATAAAGCGTCAAATTTATTCATTGAATAAAAAACAGAGGTGCTTACACAATTATACAAATTTCTATTTAAAAAAATTAATGATGTATTTCTCAATGATTACAAAAATAATGCAACCTAGGAACAAATTGTAGCACCGTTTACAAAGTTGCAAAACACAAGATGGAGAATAATGGGATCCATCCGTGAATGTTAAACGATTGCGACAACTACCCGGCACTGCACGGCTTATTTAGAAAAACCGGACGGGGCTACCCAGAGATCCTTCAAACTTGGACAAATCCGGGGAAACGGAACAGATGGCAACTCTTGCACATTCATAGCACTTTCTGAAGATTGAGTCGTAACGAGTCATGGCCGCACCTCAGCACTATTCGGTCGAACCCACAACTTCTTTCGTACTCTCCATACTTTGTGACAACGTGATGTAAGATTTACGCAAAGGTATTCGTGTCATTCAAATTTTAACATTAGAAGCAGTAGTAATGTACTTACGTTGGGGCGTGGAGGACCAGCACGTAGAGCCGCTTGCCAAGGCGCGGCATGCGCAGGGAAATGGCTCTTGGCCCAAGCTCCGCCGTCGAAAGGGCTGTCACCCAAGTGACCCTGCACATCAAAAGATTACTCAATTAGCTGCACAGTCTTTCCATGTTTGGATACTTTTACAAATTCATATTTCTATGGATAAGAAATATATCTCAAGCATCTCACGTTTCTTATACCACATTTACATTCATTCAAGGAAATCAACATAAAACAAAAATTAAAAGAAGTCGAACGGTTCCTTCACTATCACTCTTTACAGACTTACGAACACACAGCTGGGGACCAAGGATTCCTAAACTACAATTGGTACGTTTTCGACAGATGGTATCTGTATGATTACACCTACCACGCACATAAAACCAATATACACTAATGTATTAAAACACAACAAAAACCATCAGACCAAGTTTACTCTTGCGCGCAAAAGTAAGTGGTATAAATGAGAAAAGAATACTTTCGTGAAATTTTTCAACACAGGTCATTCAATATTGATTCCAATTAAGCCAGATCTTTACTTGCATGCTTTGTATGTAACTACGGACAATGGAACACAAAAGATCTTGATAAATTACAGGATATGTCAGCGGTCTGGCACTGAACTTGATTGGCGTTGACTTTCTTCTCATTTACGATTTTGCTAATCGCCGTGACGCTGAAAGCATGATTCTGCCAAAATTGCACATATAACTCGAAAAGAGTGGCGTTTTAGTATAATTAACACATTCAATGTAAAGCAACATATGGTTCTATTAAACATGTTCACATAAATTACATTAATACGATAATAGCAGTTGTAATATATACGACGGACGGGATCATTTCAACGTTCTCGAGGGAAGGAGAACTTAATAAACTTGAAGTGTCAAAATAAGAAAATTACACGTGGCAAAGATAGTCAGTGATAAAAAGGACGTGTTACGTCAGAGATAAACAATGATATGAGAAATGATTCAGTTGGCTCGGAAGATGTCAGGTTCGACTCGACTCCCGCGTCAGTTTTGAGAGACCCTTTGGAGACCGCCCCCCTCAACTGCTCCCCTGACCATGGGGTAGACACTAGTGATAATCGGTTCCGAAGGCGGAGACCCGCGGGGACCGATTCAAACCCGCTATGCTACATCGCTCTTCAGAACTTAAGACAACCACTGATCCCCCCCCCCCCCCGACCATCCAAGCGCTCCCACTCATCTTCGTTCTATGCTAGAGTATCGACTGAGAGTTTGACCTTGCCTTCACAGACTCACTTTCACTCCCGATAATAAAAGACAAAGCTGAGGAAATCAAAAAATTATTTTTGTGTCAAGCGAAACAGCGAGTTAATTGAAGGAAAATAGCCAGTTTTACTGTAAGTAAAAACAAAGCACGAGAAAAAAGTGTATTTAAAAATTTAGGATCAAACTAGCTAGAATATGTAATTTATCGTCTGAACAAAAATATATTGTACACAACATATATTATACAAATGTAAATATTATTACAATGCAGTAATATATTGTTTAGAGAACACAAAAAATCGATAAATCATGATTCAATTTTTGGGGGAAATCACTTTCATTATTTTAGTGTCCAAGAGATTATATTTTAAGAGTGGCTGCAATTTAAATTCAACAAAAAATATTTTTA
Source organism: Laupala kohalensis (assembly GCA_002313205.1). Classification (NCBI taxonomy): domain Eukaryota; kingdom Metazoa; phylum Arthropoda; class Insecta; order Orthoptera; family Trigonidiidae; genus Laupala; species Laupala kohalensis. Next base: position 997,175 of record NNCF01129598.1, read on the forward strand.
TGCATTGTTTACATGAGGAGAATAAGAGTCGAGTTAACGAGTTTCGTCCTACGACGTCCCTAGAACCGATGGCCTTTGGAATGAAATGCGTCAGTCATCAGAGACATCGGACTAAAGGTGGGCTACGACATTAATAGTTCTTAGGTCATAATGACAAATTAATGATCTCCGAAACATGTTAGTCAATATAATTAGTCGTTTTGGAAGTAGGATGAAAAGATGTTTATAAATAGCGGCTGGAACATTCAGAGGTGCATTAAAGCAATTTATACGCGTTGCGAGTCCGAGGCGCGTTTGCTTATCTTGTATCGCGTGAGCGATGAACAGCCTGGAGGGTTGTCTGGACATGCAAAAGGAGTGGGTGGTTGGCCGAGAGGTTAAATATCCTACATGGAAGAAATGTAATTGAAATACTTGTGTGGGCATCGAAAGAAACATTACGGTAGTTGCGGAACACTGATTTCAGTTTCCTCTGTATCTCCACGAGAACGAGGTTTAATAAGGGAAAAATATTGGTACATACCTACAAAGGTAGTGATTAACTGAAAATTATTAACCAGAATACCATATGAAAAGGGAACTCAGTAACACATAAGTGAAAACATTTCATAGCCATCTCACATTAGGTGTCGATGCACCAGAAAGGAAGAGGTGTGAATATTTTACGTCTGTCGTTCCAAGAAAACATTCATACTTGCAACATATTGCGTTAATTATGATATTTAAGTGAGGGTTACCACACACAGGCGACTTTCCGTCAAGTCGAAATCGAATAGATTAAATTTTGCTCTGAAGCAGAGATGAGGACTCGTCGGTAAACACGCCGGAGTCAGATTCGTTTTTCAATAATTAGCAATGGAAACGTTTCCCTGATCCGCCGTTTACTTCAAACTTTCATATTATATGGACAAAGAAGATTTCTATAACTCGAGCAAAAGCATAATTAACATTATCTCTAAGAAAATGGGAACACTAAACCATTGAAACTCTGGCAATATAACGTTTTGAGTAAACATTTTTACCCACATAATACCTATGATGTAAATAATTAGAAACTGTGATACATTAGTATTACTTAAAAAAGTAACTGACTGGGAACTATGATTCGATTTTGAGTTAAACATATAAATATGTTTTACGTTCTTTCACGTCAATTGCACGAGAGAGCGGTATATAAAACCTCCACGAATTCAATCCGATATTTCTAACGTGAGTAGATCGTGAGGTTCTGCGGATGCACGGCCGGATTTCTGGTGAGGGCCCAAAATGAACGGGTCTTCCCGAAAATCTACAACGGAATCAAAGCATTTTTGGTGAAACGGTTCATTAATATAAATGAAACAAAAAACGGACGTCACAGTGAGGTCACAAACGTAAGCGAATGATTTTCCTTTAATTTTTAATATTTTTACAGGGGATTATACATACCCAAAACTCGTGCCCCTGGCCCGAAAATGAAATAGCAATAAGTAGCTGAACTGAATCAAGAACGGGGGATGAAAGAACTTCCTCATCGGCGTGACAAAGGTGCGCGCATGAGAGCGAGTGCCTCGCGGGAAAAACAATGCAACGTCGATGGCGTTGTGGGGGGGGGATGTGATGCTTGGTGAAGCGCTTCCGTGCGTCGGAGAAGCACTGCACCCCACGCCACCCCTTTTCAGATGGTATCGGCGCACGTGAAATACTCGCTGGGATAAATACGGCCGTATCTGATGCGCAGCCGGCTCCCAAGTTCCCGCGTGCGACTTACAGGAGTAGATTTGAACACGCCCCCGCGGAGCTGCTGCTACCGACTCGGCCACCCTCTCCCTCCCCCCATCCCCCCCAGCGCGGCGGAAGTCGGCCGCTTAAATCCGCGCCCCGACCCTTTCACCCTCTGCGCGGGACGGCTGGCAGAGGGGGGAGAGACGTGAGGGACTGGAACGAAGGGTTAAAACTTGTTCGTTGCACATTCGCATGAGTACAGACCGAGGGATTTGCAGTGCAGGAGAAGCGATGGTTGGGTTTTATCGAATTTCTTTATTTCCAAGAAACTGGATCTTACACGACCAGGTTTACCGTGATTTGAAAAAGGAACTGGTTGAAAATTGTGCACGGATATGGGTACAAGGAAATAGTGTGTTTATACCATACCTTCTAATTTTGTGATTTCTCATCCATTAAATGTTTGGCAATTCTTATCTACTTCCAGTCGACAACATAATTGAAATTCTTTGTCTTGTATCTCAGGTAAATCTCTGAATCTCTTTCATCCCTTGACAGTAACAGAACAGGAAAAACTGACATTTTGCAATGTCGTATAGGTGTTTCACTTATTCAGTTGTATGGTTTTCTTTGTCTTAACAATTTCAATATACTTTCGATCGGCAAATTGATGTGAACAGGTGACTTGGAAAACTTTCACTCTGGTTGCTACGACACTTGACATGTTTGTGTCACGTTTCAAATTTTTAAGAAAGGAATTTTCAAGACACGGCATATTTTGAGATTTTTCATCTCATTTGCTTTATTTTCCTTGACTTTAATCAAAATATTTAAACATTTTCCGATAAGAAAATAAAGTATGTATATTTCGTTTAATATGATGAGAGATGTTTCAATTGAAAAATTGCAATGCATTTCTTATAGAATATTAATTTATAAACAATAAAATAACCCATGAAATAGAAGCAAGTCTCAGAAGAAGAAAAACTGAAAACACGATTAAGCAATACGTAGAAATTTTATATCCAATGGTTTTAATAGATTGAAGTAAGGTATATTAATTTGTAGTTTGATCCACGCGTTCCCTCGCGTAAACATTCTGCGTCCCCTTCACTTACAACCTCGCGTATAGCGTGTAGGAATCGGCGAGAGCGAGGCACTATCCTCCATCCTCACTCGGACCCTGCTCCGTCGCCTTCGTCGATCCACGCGGCTTACCTCCTCGGCCACAAAAACTCGTGCTCGCCCCGACTCACCCCTCTCGTCATTCCGCTATCGGCCTGGCACTTGGTCGGCTTTGCGGGTCAGCAATTTTGCGTCCCCGCCAGACAGCCCTTAGCCCTCGAGCTGCAGCAGCCCTTGGACTCCTCGGAGCTCTCGCGCACGCGCCCTACGACCCATCCGCGCTCACCAGACGCAAATCGAAGTGGTTTCACCTTCTTTGCAATTGACACCCGGCATTCGGGAAGTGCCTCAGGAAAGAACACAACTCCCGAACAACGAGATGAATGTTTCTTGCATTTGCTGCAAGAATAAACATAACGTAAGTCCATAGTGCAGACGATTGAAACAATCACCGACAATACTTCCAAGAATATTTACATTTAACATACAGGGAGCTATCTTGGAGTATTCTTAGGAACATAGTGGAAGTCTATTTTCCTTTCAAACGTTACGAACTACGAATTCCACAAGATAACGGTTGAAACCGTTGATCTTATTCAACAAAATGCAACAATTACGTGAAATCCGAAAGCAATGAAAAACGAGTCAATTATTTCCATATAATCCAATTAATTCGTCCCAGACCCTCCAAAATGCTACCAAAAACACATTTCATATAGAATAAATGTTGCGTTCAATACTGAAAACCAGAAGTAATGTATATAAAATAAACAAAAAGACTAACGTAAAGAATAAATTAACATTTAACATTACTCCTCCACAAGGAAATTAGATAAGGAATCTAGGGCCAGTTTCAGAGTCAGTGTCAAGCAAGAAGCTGTCCAAAGAAGTTCATTACTACCACCACGTCATGATTTGCCTAATATGAGGTAAGACACAACCATTAAAAACTGGAGTCATTAAATAACTTACAACAGCTTCGCCTGGGTGATTTTTTAAAAGATAAAATGGATGAAATCCGAAATCGGCTATAATCTAAGTCAATGAATACTGATGTCATGAGGGAGGATGCAGTGTTGCACGTCAATGCTGAATTATATTTTTAGAATTCACTCAAATCAAGCTTTACTATTCCATTTGCGCGAACCACTGCACCCCAGGTATCGTTTTATCTACATGTTCTGAATGGACAATTTGGATAGAGGCAAGCTGAAACCTTCCTCTATGTCAACTTACATTGTTACAATTCTTCAGATTAAAATAACTTGAGTTCGCTACTAGGACACAAAACAAATCTCATATACGTTAGAGTAAGACCAAAGCGCGTAAGCTGACAAACAGAGCAGCTTCATTCGCTTCACATGATCCTAAGTAGTGTTCACCCATTTAATTCTGAAATTGGTGACATTGTGTTTCACTTCAAATTCAAAGAAGTAAAAGATGATTTTGTCTCCCCAAACAAGTACTTTCTCACAGCGCAAAAGCACAAACACCCAATGAAGCGGCAATGCCGCGCCGTCTAAAACAGTTTTCGAAACGAAAAACTTCCTTTATCAATTTACCCATTTCATTTTATAATATTAAAGAAACAATAGTTTTCACGAGGAGTGGAATGAAAATTTCGTTTCGTTTCTTTTTCAGGCAAAAACTGTGGCCAATCGATAGCTTGAATGTAGTCAATCGATAGCTCGAATCGATTTACCGATCGAGATATGAATGGTACTTACGTAAAATAAACTAGAGAGAGTTGAGAGAGAATGCGCATACAAATGATATTCTTCTATACCTCACTCACTATCACTGGGAAGCTGGATATTGGAGGATTCCCATAGAATGGACGAAGATGAATTAACCACTAGTCTATGATGGACATGGAAAGGCATAGTTTTCCGGTCTCCGAGCAGTTCGAGCTAAGATCAGTAAATTATTTATCAATGAAATATTTGGATTTTTACGAAACGTTAGAAGGAAATTCTTGCTCCTTGTCACGCGTCCTCGAAAGACTTCCTACGTCCCCTCGTCGAGATCCGCTGGAGGCGCTTGGTCGTAGCGAGTGGCGTGCGTTCGAAGAGGGCGCGGGTGCGCAGAAGACTACAGCGCATCACCTCCTAGTTCACGACCGGTGCCATAGGTGGTGCTGTCGACGCACGCCCGCTTCCCGCGGCAACTTCGTCGCTGTATTTTCCTCTTATCTCTCCTCGTTGTCTTCCGCCGCGCGGGAAAAATATGCAGTGTTAATTTTTTCTACGTGAAAACACTCAAATTTATTAAGCGGGCGCTATCTTAATGAGCGTTAAAAGACGCGAGGCATAATCCCAGAAAATCAATACGCCTTCACACTCACGCACGCCACCGCACGCGTGCTTCGGAAGAGCGGGCGAAGCAAAAGATTGTGAGAGGAAAGAACAGAGAATCATTGCCAACGTCGCAATAATAAAAGTTCTCTGCACGGTCGAAGTCAACAAACGAAATGGAGATGCAATGAAAATCTGTCGACGACCATTGTGAAGAAGAGATACATATAGTCCAACAACAATAGTAATAGTCCAGATGAAACCAATATAGCTAAAGAATTCGTCTCATCTGAACACCTCAGTAAAATGTCACGTGAAAAATCGAAGGAGTTCGAACAGCTCGAATAGCTCTCGCTTCACAAAGAAAAGCTCTGGGGATGTGAAGAAGAACAGTTTGAGCGATTGCCTTCAGCCGTCGCTTATTCGAGTGCGGGGTGAGGTGTGGCAACGGTGCGGCCAGTTCGCGCACCATGTTTATTTACTCGCGGTGCGAGGGGAGCCGCCGCCGGCATAGAGGGGGACGAGGTAAGGAGGGCGGGCGCGCGGCGCGGAGGCAGCAGTGAGGGGGACGAGGTAAGGAGGGCGGGCGCGCGGCGGCGGAGGCAGCAGTGAGGGGGCGACCCGCCTTTCGACAAACAACAAACACCCCGTGACGTCATGCCAAACACTGACGTCATCGCAGCGAGCGAGCGAGCGCGCGCGCGGGGGGACGCGTTTCTTAACGCGTGGCGGAACAGCACGCGGGCTAAATATAGCGCGACACGAGCACGCGACTCGAGGCCCGCGCAGGGCAAAGCCGGAATTCGCCGTCCCGTCGCCCACGAGGTACGCGCTGACGAAGAGCAGCCGCTTCGACGCTGCTACACACCACGCGCCGGCGAGCGAAGCGACACCAGCGCAGCGCCAAAGGTCTTACGAGACCCAAATGGCAAACCGCAGCGCAAAGTTCAACAGCGAAACAACAACAGCAGGCGCTAGAACGAAGGGCCTGCCGAGGGAGAGGTCACCACACCAGTCCCCGCCCTTTCTTCCTGCGCCGTTCCAGTTTCCGGGGCGCCGCCGGCGGAAGCGGTGGGACTGGCGACCAAAGACAGAGAGACCAGGGCGGTGGTGGTACAGCGGACGCGGGGCAGGGAAGAGCCAAGCCAAATGTTTGGGCGGAACGGCTCGGGCGGTCGCAGGAAAGGGCGAGGCCGGGCAGCGGGCGGGACAAACAGCTCACCCCGCCTCTCCCGCCAAACCCCGCCCAAACAGCGTCTCTCTCCCCTCCCCTCTTCGCCTGCGCCCAGCATGCTTTTAGCCAGGAACTCACTCGCCTCCTGCAATAGAACCTACAGAGGGACGAGACACGTCGAGATGTTGTTATACGTTCGTGTCAACAGCCCGTTCATCCACATATTTGATAAATGCGGGCAAAGTGGGACGTTTTGAATGTTCTATATGCGATCTAGATTTAGCACATCAAGGTAGCAATTTTAGCAGTTCATTCGTTGCACGATGGAGTCGGGAAAATACTCATATTTCAGGTACTTTTAAGCTTTTACATCAAGCTTATTAACTCTATTCTATCGACATACGAGAAGCATCACATTTTCACTTCTCTCATTTCGTCAGACAACATACCACAATTTTTTAAAATATTCATTAAACACACATTATATCATGGCCAGCCACATAGTGGGACCCACTAGAAATTTAATAGAAATTGTAATGAAAATACATTTGATGCTAAAAACAACCGCTATATAGTTGACAATGTGAAATAAATAATTAAATAAATTTAAAACAATAAAGGGAAAAAAACTAGTAAGTTGGCATTAATACATTTTTGACGAGAAGTGATCCTCCCCCTCTCCAGCAAAATAAATTTCAAGTTTCGAAACTGTCCATGACGTATTTTTTAATTCATAAATAATTATATGATATTCAGTTCGGAAAAGACGATCCAGGCTCTGGTATCTTCAACACCAATACGAATAGGATCTTTGCATCTCTCAGATTCATCGCAGTTCGTTTCCCGACGCAAATCGAGAACCGTGTTCAAACATTTGCGGCTTGCAGTGTATGCAGTTGAAGTGGATGCTGTAGTTCTGGAAACTTCCCTCAGTAAATGTACCAGCAATGTCCAGTCCACATCGTGTGGCTATTTCGACAAACCAGTCGCCCAACAAACGGATGAAGAGTGAAAGAAGGAACTGACTTTTTAAAGCGCTCTGTGTTCAGAGGTTCTAATGGTCGTTCCCTGGTTCCCAACCGCGAACCTTTCAGGAAGAGCTCGGCACCATTTTTTACTTTCTCAAATGAAAAACAAGTATTAAAAGATTCAGTGTATTCGACCCTCGTCATTCCCAGAATATTCGCAATTTCCTCGTCTTTGAGTTTGTAACTAGCGGTAAGTGCGAACGATGACTAAAAAGATTATGAGACGGAGTAATGTCGATGCGTGATTGTGGAATGTGATATTGTGGGAGATGGCACGAGTGTGTCTGACGGGCCACATAAAAATTATGTAACACAAAAATTACAATTTTAACATCCCTCCCTTCCCTAACGCACCTGTAACTAAAACTTTCACCCTCTCACCCAAAAATTACGTAATGTTATTCCTCCCTCTCCTTTCTTAGAAATGTTTGTGTTGCTTTCCGGAATAAACAGAGACAAATTTTGATACAGAGGCTTAGTTGTTCGTCCCCACAGGTTATGTGAAGTAATTTATGGACGGTTCCTGATTTGGACACGTGACAAAACAATATGAATTACGGTGGCTGAACCATATGAAAATTAACTTATAGTTCAAATTTTAAGTTATAGATAATATATTATTCTTTTATATATTTCGGCCCAGGTGAAGAAGTGTTACAAAAGAAACTTCGGGTACCATGAGACTACAATGTGCATCACAATAGTACTAATCATGGGTGAGTATCCGATACCCGATGTGGTTTCATTTCAGCTTGGTTCGTTTTATTGTCAATGCTCTTTTGCAGATTGAAAGGTGTAAATTCGAACTTTTGTAAAAATATTGATAACTTTTCTCTTACGCCAGGGTGCGTAAGGCAACCCGCGATAGCAACAGAATAAAAGAAAATGTTGGATAATGCCACCACTCCAAGTTTTTTGTCAATTTAATATATAATTTTTGTGATAAACTTATTTATATATTCGTATTGAAGCTATCTATGAATCGAAGAAAAAATATTTAAAGGTTTCTGTAACAAAGAAATTCAATGTTTCTTTTGTTAAAATTAATTGAATTAGTGTAACGAATTTCCCTACATTGGCTGACATTTTAATGATTAACTGGCTCAAAAATTATATTCATGTCATTTCTTCTCTTATCTAAAATCGAAAGAGGAAATCTCCGAGGAGTTCTTGAACCAGAGGACGAGCATTGTTTTCCTTACTCTCCGCTCCAAAGCGACCGCTCTCCTCCTCTCCCGATTTGGTCGCAGCGAGGCAGCGGTCGCTACCCCCCCCCTCCGCCCCAACACACATTGCTTCGTCCATTCGCAACAACACACGCTCCCTTGTTTCGAAAATATTGCCACATTTAGCGATTTTCGTTTGTCAGGTCGCAGCTTGCGTTTTCACACGATTTATCAGATTGGGGGAGGGAAAATGTGGACAATTGCTGAGAGAGACAGAGAGAGAGATGTCGACAGTGCAAGCATCGTATGGGGCAGGAAGCGGGTACAAATTGTTCGCTACCAAACATTCGATAACGCGAATTCTTTCATACGAAGAATAGGTTGGAAATTAATGAGTTCGATGGATTTATTAAAGAAAAGCTTTTCAAAGAATATCTTAAATCAGCGCTGTCCAACTGACGACACGCGGGCCGCATGCAGCCCGCGAAACGTTTTTCAGGGCCGCGAGTACATTTTACGTAAAATTTTTCATCAAACGTTGGGGGGCACAACTCTATGTCATACAACTATGCTGTCAGAATTAATACTTGGTGTGACATGTACGGTGAGAGTAAATAAAAAAAATAGGTTCGGATTTACCCCGTCATACATTACAACATGAAAACATTTTATTATAATATAAAAATACCAAAAATACTTTTTAAGAATTCTTAAAAAAATACTTCTTTAAATAAAACATACTTTTTATTTTTTCTAATTTGAAGTAAAATAAATTTATTGATGAGAATCAAAAGTGTATTGAAAGTGGTCCGCGGACTAAGATAAGTTGGTCTGCGCTGTCTTAAATGAGGTACTGAAGCAGAAGTTTTGGAAAATTAATCTTTTCCGGTTGTTTATCCATACATGTATAATTGTTTTCGCAAAGAACATACGTATAAAATTTCAATGATAAAATTCCAGTTCGCGTGTAAGTGGAAAATAATTGCCTAAGAAACATTAAAACCAAAACATCTACCTGTACATTAAATCTTTGGAAATAAATTATTTTGTCGATTAGATGTTATAAGTGAAAAAAATGGGTGGAGACATATCAATAAATTCCCGAACACGATGAGAGAATGCTTCTACCAGATAGGTTTTCCTCTTGTTTATGAAATTTTCCTCGTCGAAATATCGCTCCGACGCCAAGATGAAGCGCGTAAACCCATAATTCGTGAAGATGGGAGTGAGTTAACTGAGGGAAACTTTCCACTAATGGGAGGTGTGTTTGTCTTCCAAATTATCCGCGGCCCGCAGCGCGTACGTATCGAAGCCCCGCACCTATTCCAGCGACACCTCCTCCTCCGTGATCCCTCGCGCAGCCGTCATCTTTCTCTCGCGATGGCAGGTGGCGACGAGGACACGCACGAGCGCTTTTGCATCCGCGGGTGATGAGTCCGCCGGAAGGCGAGAACCCCCTCCCTCGGCGAGTTTGCATTCTTGGGGCGCAGCCCTTGTCTTCGTCGGCGCTTCCCTCTTGCCAGTCGCACCCGCTGGACGGAATGTCAAGTCGCGCTGCGGCTGCTGGCGTGGCGGGGTCGGGTCGCCAAACACCGCATCCAGCGGCTGATGAGCGCATTCATGCGCGGACCGGTTCCCCGCCTCTCCCACGTCGAGCGGCCATCTTGTCTACCGGTCTCGCGCACTAGCCTCTGCGATCGAGCGCTCCTTCTAAGGAAATTTCGCAACTACCCCACACCACGTGAAGAAGTTCGCTTCGGTTCCCCACACCCTCACCCTGCCACTCACCGCCATCCTCCGCTTCCCACGCACTCTCCCTTTCGCTCCCACCCTCTCCCTAACGCCTCCTTTCCCTTCCTTTCCCGCTCACGGTCAGGCTCCAAAAAACTCTCGGTCCAACAGATCCGGAAGCAGCGCCTCAAATACCTCCTTTGTGGGGCGCTCTTCACGGAGCGGCGCCACGCATACTGAGGGCGGCCGCAGACAAAATGTCACGTCGCGAGATGTTTTTTTCTTCCCCGTCTTCTTCCTTAGAGGTAGGGCACTCGATTTGCAGAAAATTCTTCGGCGATATTTCACGAGGCCTGAATGGAGAAGAGGCACCGCAACAGAACGGCGGTGGACGCGACGGCGCGCGAAAGCGGATCCGCGGCGATTTCCAGCGGCGAAAAATAATGAAATGCCACAAAACCATACGTCTCTTTCAAGATCCTAAGCGCTGCACCCTACCCATCAATTTTCCTTGTGTCAAATTCATTTTCAAAAGTTTCCTCAAGTACACGGCGACTCAGCTCCTTTGCGATTCATTCGCTGGAGAAGTAGGTGGGGCTAGAAAAAAGGAGGGACGGGGTGGCCGGCGCAGTGGAGAAAAAGTCGGAAGCGCGGGCGGGGAGGGCGGCGCGCGGAGTCCATTAGAGGGTGCCAAATTAGAGTCTTAATTTCCCCGCAGCGACCTCGGAGCAGGGAGGGGAGGAGTGAAGGTAGCGGGCGCGACAACAGCATTGTTCTTCTGAGAGAGCGCGAGCGGAAGACACAGGCGACAAGAGCGCTATCCGAACAGCGTGCGACCAAAAGCCATTCGGCGGAGGTCAGACCTCGCATCTCATGTCTCATTTCACGAGGAGAATGCGGATCACGAGTCGTTATTTCATACAACGGAACATAGCGCTTGAAAGCATGTTGTTGTGTATCCAAGTATGCTTAAATATATATCAAATATGCTTACATATATGTCAAATGCAAATCTGATAGTTCTAACATTATTTGAATTGCTTCCGTTAACTAAGAGGAGCACGTATTACCCATTTATTGATTATCAAAATAACGATTTTGATGCGTTTTCGTCCGCAAAGCAAGCAAATTCTGCTCTAAGTCTAAGACTACGACAAAGGAGATGGAAGAGCATTCTCCGGTCTTTATATTACTATATGAAAGGTTCTAAAATGTGAGCTATTTTGATATATTTTTTGACAATTTCTAAGGAATTAACCTCAACCCAAACATGCTTTAAATTAGTACCGATATTATATTTTTGTTTTCAACGTATCGTATTAGTTACAATAAATCATAACGTAATTTTCATTCTGGAAAATTCATAACCACCAAGAATATAGTTTATACTTGTCTTTTCAGGTCCGCACGAGCATTACATATCAGTTTCCGAAATAAATCGTTCCAAATGCGAAATCCATTGCGCATTGGGAACGCAGATATGCGTTCGGCCACCCTCACAGATATTCGCTCCCTTTCCTCTCTCTTCCCACTGCCGTTCCCTTCTGAAGCAGCTCAGCGTCTCGCCCAATTGGTCCGTTTGCATCTGGCGCAATTTCCTCGCAGGAGCATCAAGAAGAGCCAACGTCTTGACTCGTCCTTCGTCGCGCACCAGCGACGCCAGAACGCGTCGCCGAAGGCACCGAGCCCTCCCCGCTTTCCCCGCCATTCCCGCTCCCAGTCGCCGATTAGGAGCGTCGCAGCCGCCACCGGCAGCGGGGAAAGGGGGCGTTGCGGCGTCGCCTCGCAGGAAACAAGGACAATTACGAAAATGACGCGCGCCCCTTCCGTTGTGCTTAATTACGGGCATCATCTTAACTCGTGGGAGGCGGGGGCGGGGAAGGATGGAAGGGCGGCGAGGAGCCAGGCCAGTGGCAGATGCCACTGCCGTCATTGGTCCTCGGCGATATCGCCGATCACCCAGCCCCGCCCATCTGCCCATCCACCCTCGTTCGGTTCGTCCTCTAATACCCACCGACACATGTTCACATTTCCTCTTGGTTTCTTGAACTCGTAATGTCAGACGTATTCCGAGTACACCGTAGGAAGACTACTAGTCCGTGGCTGTGGAAACGTGTCTGCGCACAAGAGCGCAAAGAAGAGCGACATAATTGCGGCGTGGTTAAATCGGAAGCGGGGTGGAAGGGAGCAGGCTGTGGTCAAAAGGTCCAACAGAGCGACGAACTGCTGTTACCAGCTGTGCAATGGATTAGATACGGTTAGCACCATGGACATTTTTCACATACTGAATCGCCCATGCATTCACACTACATGTGTTGAGCGGACGTAAGACAAAACCAAAAGGAGTAAATTTTTTCACATGATTGAAACCTATAAAACGAAATAAAATGATATTCTACAATCATGTTCATCTTAGAATGCACTTCCAGAGATGACACCAAAGACACATTCCCCTTTGAATGAAACTAAAATAAGGCATGCAAAAGTAAAATATTTCCTGTTACAAGAATATTTTAATTAAAAAAATATTGTCCGACTTCACAAGGATCGACTTAGAAGAGATCCTAAATGAATGCTCCGCGGTTACGCGTGTGTCTATGTGTTAACTTTAGGGTTTCCACGATTTAAGAATAAAAAAATAACAATTAAAATTCATAGTTACTTCCGCAGCATCATGTTTTATTACTTGAACAAAACTAAACAATAATACAGTATTTCAATTAATTAAAACACATAACGAGAGTATTTTACTGATTTTCGATCAAAGAATAATAATCAATTTCAAAACGCCAACGTTTTCGGCAAATTTATGAAGGTAATTGTGGGCCAAATAATTCTCTCAGTTGCCATACCAGAGTTTAATGAAGAAGGCAAAGTATATTTGCCGAAACGGATACATAAAATTGTTTATTTTTCTTTGAACACACCTCATTAAAATTCATACTAAGCTAATACAGCAATCAAAATTGACCAACATTAAATTTGATGAAGTTTTGAGCAAATGCACGATGGGTAAACTAAATCTGACCCGGAAAATATTTATAAGACTGACTCGGAATTGACCATTGCCAATGATTAGGAGAACTGCCTATCACAGAAAATGCTGGAAATGGCCATTGTTGACGTCGATGCAGCGCTGTGCTCGATTTATCAAACTGTGAGACACGTTTAGTAGCTCTGCTTGAGGGATAGCAGCAATAGAGTTTTCAATGTAATGCTGTAGCTCTTCCAGTGAGTGAGGATTATTAGAGTACACCTGTCCCTTCAATTTGCCCCACAGGAAAAAATCACAAGGAGAGAGATCAGGCGGTCGAGGATGCCAGGAGAATTTACTGACTGTTCTCTCTTCACAGAAAACCTCACGCACTCGTGACAAGCTTCTCAAGGCAGTCTTGCTAAAAATATCCGTACAGTCATTCATCTTCTGTTTATTGATGAATGTCAATTCAATGTTAGGATCACAATTCTTTACCGGACCAGTTTTGTTTTACCCACCTGTATTTAGTGCTCTAAGCAAGAATTCAGGCATACGTTTGAGGTAAAAATTGATTTGAATATATTTGCTAACCATTCTAACAAAATTTATTCCAACATGTATACATTGCAAAATCACCATCATAAATCTATATGGAATTCTTTGAACTCGTAGCACAATAATATAGTGTTGAACCTTATGACAGATGAATTCAATTGAGAAGTTTTAATGGACTTTACTCCATAAACTTAACCCTCTAACGCCCAAATTAGTTTATCTATAAATAGATCGCAGGGCAGATTCGTGATGCAAAGAGTATGCTACACGCGCCACACAAAACTTACTAATTTTATAGTAAACTGATTATAAATAATGCACTGTATTGTTATAAAAGTTCATTTCCCTTTCTGATGAAAACGATACATCTTTCTACAAGATGTAGTCTTGTTCAAAACATTTTTGACACAGTAACATTGCATTTTGACAGAATGTCAGGTCATTCCGGACTGTTTTTCCAGCATGACGGTCCATTCCACTGAAACGCATTTCTAAATGCACATTTCTTTGAGATATTAAGGGTGCGCGTCACATACGCCGATGTACATACGTATACCTTTCATGCTATCATCACATTTACATGTATGTTCTGACTCTTTCACAATGCAAATCAAATTTTTAGCAATATCATCTGGGAAATTCTACAGGGAAGCCATGACTTATAAGCCAATCTAATCAGTTTCCCTTTTATGAATTATTTTTGCCTGTTGCGAATATCATTTCGTTGACCGAGAAATTCTGTTCGAAAATTCCAAACCGCTGAAATGATGCATAAAAGTGAAGAATTCCGAGAAATAATCTACGTTCATCGGGATCGAAAGTACAATCTCGGCAATTCTTTGATTCAGTCGTATAGTAAACAGACTTAACAAAATATTCTCCAACATGTCCTCATAATACAGGGTCATCTCCGTTAGTTGCAATGGAATCAAAACCTTCAGTTTTTTCAGTTTATTTTGAGTATATACCGGACCCGAATTTTGTGAAAGGTATGTTCGCTATCAGTTTATTTCGTTTTATTTAGTCTTTCTCCTAATAGTCTGAAAAACAATAGGTCAAAAATGAACAAGTACATCTGCACACACAGAACTTATTGAACTTAAGTATAGTACATAGACATATGTTTCCTTTTCATTTTGTGCACTAGTGGAAGTGCTGGAACATCATTTTTAGTCAAGTAAACTAACGCATCATCTGTAACTTCGTCATCGTCCGTCACTGCGAATAATAAAACAATGTGACCTTACCAATGCAAAAGGGATGCAAATAAAAGAGGTCTTCTCGTATATATTTACACGGAAAATGTTCACAGAGAACATACACTATATCGGAACAAAGGACACACGACAACCGCCGTATGATTCTATCCTACGTACGTAAGCTGCGAGCGGCAATGCTCGTCAAGTTCCCTACATGCGAAGCGTAGAGTGCCCAGCGATCTATAAATAGATCAGCGGTTTTTGGAAAGTGATATCTCGGGTATCATTTCGCTGAATTCTTGTATAGCAACAAAGAGAAACATGTTTAGCAATACGCAGAAGTCCAAAATTATTGAAATGAAAAGTTTTACTAATTCAGCTCACGTAAACATACGACTCTGCGCAGAGAACCTGATGTCGACGTTATTATTTTAATTTTTATAATATCAATAATCATACTTAAAACAATGTATTAATTCTTACACATCTAACAAACTTCAAAATACTTAGAACATAAGTCCAAATTTTTTTAAGTGAAGTTAATTGTAAGAAATATATAACCATTGTGGCTGATCTATAAATAGATCGCCGGGCGTTAATGGGTTAAATATTCCCACTACCATGAGCTGGGTCAGGCAGGAGGTAAGGAGAAGAAATCGTCCAGCTTCTCCGCCACCTCGGCATTTAAACGAGGACACACTTATCATCAACATCATTGTCCTCCAGTGAAGATCTATTGCACACTGAAGACGAGATTGAATTGAACTGGTTACTGTCCTCAATATGGATTTTGAGTGAGAAGTAAAAATCCCACGTACTCACCAAAGATTATCCAGCAATCCAGCGCTGCAACAATTGAATGAACGTGGTCTCAGAGAGAGAAGTACCATGAGAATAATCTGTTCCCAAGAAGGTTCAAGATGAATTCTATGGAATAATCAGCATCTCGCATGGGAGAGTAGAAATTGTTTCAAAAACATTCTTCAGGCGTGAGAAGTGTGTAAGCCATATTTCCATCAAATCCCGCGATCTTGTTTTTACATCATAGCGACGAATTTTCTTGTTTGCATAAGTGGGAAAGTAACATCGAATGAAGAAAGGCAATATGCTTTGTCCCCATTTTGTCGGCAACACATCTTGTTTGACTTCTGTTCTTAGTGTTCGCTTCCGAGCGAGTATTGCGTGGAACGTTAGGATGTGTGCGGGGTAGGGGGCGAAGGGACGCCCCTTCATTACGGGCCATCCGATACGACGCCATTAACAAGCAATTAATGCCTTTCCCTCCCCCTCATCTTTTCGTACGGAGTCAAGCAGCTTCACATTTATGGCACAAGAAAGTTCGCGATCTTACGTTTTTCTACAATTGAATACGGTAAAACAAACGTCAGCGAATGCAATATTACCACCTCCTCTACCAGTAGAGGAGGAGTCTGCTAAAAAGAAATATACGGTGAGATTGTATCACAATGTGAGCATCAAGTAATGGTAAAGAATGTAGGACAAATATTTATTTATAACAAATATTTATCGACTGTCTTCAAAGCAAAACTCATTATTATTGAGCGGTTATTAACTTAACTTAATAAATTTATTGTCAAAAACAGTACAAACTGCGTATGACCACGTGGAGGACAACAAACTAATTTACTCTCCGGAAGCAAGCAAAGGACCATCCCATCAATTTAAATCAAGGGCCCTAAGGCAGAGGCGGATTCAAAAATTTCAGCAAAAAATTCCTAGATAAGATAAAAAGTTAGCTGCGAGTTATAATACTAATAGAATGTCAATATGTTTGTAATTTAACGCAAAAATTTACATGTACAAATTATTATATAACTATAGATTATTCTGAGTATAGTGTTTAAGAATACGGTAAATATCCTGTATTCGCGTTTGCTTTACCTGAAAGTTAACAAACTTTGAACCTTGAATTACTTGAAGGTGTTAGTATATACGTAACGAAAGATGCACTAGTCAATGGTTTCGACACAAAAATCAGAGAGAGACTTCTACTGTGTAAAGCAAGCAAACGAAACTGATCCAGGGAATATTATACAAATATGATCCAGGGAATATTATACAAATATGATCCAGGGAATATTATACAAATATGATCCAGGGAATATTGCAGTCTTGTTACGTTAATCTCAAATCAACGAAGAACCAGCTTAGAAAAATCTTTGATGTACCTCTACTTTTGTATATCATAGTGTACTGAAATCGTAAGGAAGTATAATAGACATGAATAATTGAAAAATTATGGATAAGAAAATTTAAAAACAAAACAATATCGTATTTATAACACCACTGATCCATTGTACTAATAATATAACTAAAATATATCATCTATAAACTCGTTGGTTTTCTTTCTTATTCTTGGCGGACACTAAATTTCAACGCACATGTCGGATCTACACTTCATAAATTTTGGGAAATACATCTTCATTGGTCCATGAGAAGTTAACTGACTATGTAGGTTTTCAAAGTTATAAAGACGGATAACAGATACGAAACAAAATAAGTCTCATCAGTTAGTCACTATCGTTGCGCACTATTAGTTTTAAGCTACTAGGAACTATTAGTTTTAGAAAATTCATAATAGAGAAAATTTTGGATATTTTCATAACTATTCTGATAAAGTATTGTCAAGAATTGTCAATATGAAATGACATTTTTGTCACTTAGAAGGCCAATAAGAACAACAGTTGGTAAAATATGGATCTAGAAGCTAATAAGATACCACAATTCAAAACGAACATCATTTGTCATTTCACAAGACGAAAAAAGGCACAACCACAGAGGTTACGACCATGTTATGAATTTTATGATCAGAGATTACGAGCATGTTCTATGCCATCTTACTGGTCAATATCATGATACTATTCCCTAACAGCGATAATAACCCAACACTTCTCAGTTCTTGTTCAGATTGTCTCACTGGATATGTTGCCGTTATAAGGAGATAATTTATTCGGCAGAATTACCAGACCCACTTGACGAAGTCGAGCAGAAGGATGAGGCAAAGTTGAACTCGCCAGAGCGCGTAAGTCACTCGTACCTGCATCGCGGACTGGCGTTGAGCCGATGGTGTCGGTTGGGCCATGTCCACCACCATCGCGTGGCAGCAGCGACGCTGGCAGACAGTTGCGAGGTGACACGGTGCCCAAGCGTCGCCTCCTCGCCACGGTTGCGACTGACGCGCGCCCACCACCCACCGCCCGCAGCGTCATAAACAAATAACGGGTGGTAGCTGAACCAAGGTCGTGCACCCTACCCGCCACCCTCTTCTCACTGCTTGCATAGGACTCGATGGCGGCACATCGAAGAACGGGGCGCGTTCTCCACAAAGCCATTCACCAGAAAAATGGGTGCTCAGGTAGAGAGGCACATGAAGCGGACGCAAGATGCTTTCGTGGATAAGGGGATGAATCCAATCCCGAACTTATGAAAAACCTTCATGATTGTTTTGTAAAACAGTGTTTTAATGAAATTCAAAATAAAGTGTTGATAAGATATAATTAACGATTGGTTAACAATTAAAATAATATGGAACTATTTTGAAGCATCGTTTCCAAAAAATAGCAAAACCGTATTTCAGACCGTATCTGAACACGGGGACTTACACCAAGCTTGTCCTAGTCCAATCATTATGGGGTCCTCAGATCAAATGATTTTTTCTCTAATTTGTTTATGTTGAGTTAACTATACATACACACATATGTCTTGTCCATGTATGCAGTCTTTGTCTTATAGTTTTTATTACTAATAAAGCGGTTATATAAGACGGGGTAGTGCAAGTGAACTATGTTAACTCATTTCTTGAATATTTAAAAAAATACATCTTCATCAATTCCGTGAAAATCAGGTGAGTACATTAAATTATATTTTTTGACACATACATCATTTTAGAATAGAAATTATCCCTTAGTGAACGTCCCTCTTTCTTCCAATATAAATGATCTAGAGGACGTGAACCTTTCGAATGATCGAGTCACTTTAAGTGCTTTCCCTCAGTAAAGCGAAATATGATCTATTTTTTCGGAGCATTAGAATGAATACACGTAATTATAACAACTTCAATAAACAGAAAGTTAATACAATTGAAAAAACAACAAGTCATTTACTGTAAAACTATTCGAATCTCATCAGTAATTGGTAATTCGGTATCACGGAATAATCCCTAGGTTAATCGGTCTAGTGATGGGGTCATTTAGGAATACACACTGAGAATTCAGTAACTCATATTTAAGACTCATAAATGCAAACATTATTATTTAACTACGCATTGTACCGTAAGAAGATCGGACAATATGTGACTGTTCAAAAACGTCGGGGTACCCTCTAATCGAGTGTTACACCATCAATAACTCCCTTTGCAAGTATCCAATGATCCGTTGCTTAAGCTCTCGAAATGGATAGAAACCAGAAAATTTTTCTTCGAGTTCCAAGAAGTATTGTAGAGGGTTCATAAGTACAGAGCACGAGCAGCTGGGCGACGGGCAAGAGCAGAAGAAAGGATACCCTCCCATCTTTCCGCCCCCGCACTTGCACTCCCGGAATAATCCGAAAACTTCACTGCGGATAGGAAGGGTGCAAGATACGAGCGCCTTTAAAAACTTTCGCCACCTTTTCTTACGGCGCCACTAAATCCCGCCGGTATTTATCGCTCCCCGTCCCTCCCATGGACTCTTCTCACCATCCCTGCCAACCACAGTCCGACGGAGCTCGAAATCGCGTGGGCGTCTGCGACGCGTGAATACGCTAATCCAATTACAACTCGCGAAAGCGGTCGTCCTGCCCATTCCACCTCGTCCCTTCTTTCCTGCTTTTGCTCGGATCCCGCCGCACGCGGTGGTGACGTCTCCCCTCGGTCTTCTCCGGGTTGTTCCCAGCAACCACAACCGGACCCCGGAGCTGGCTGCTACGTCCCACGGTCAAGCACCTGGACAGCAGGGCGCGCAGCTCCTCGTATTGGCCATGGCATTGAAAGATTCAATTTCGCTTAAACATGCTACAATATTAGCTAAAAACATTTACTACGGGTCAAAGGATAATGGTAACCAAGACAGGTCGTCCTGGACAATGCATTATCTCTGCAGTGGAGTCCAGGAAGAATTACTCTCATTTCGCGAAAGTAGGTCTGGAAAACCCCAAAAGGGAAAATAAATCCGTAACGAGTCGTGCCCGATCAACATAATTCTAAATACTCAAAGATAATGCTATTTTTATTCTAGGAATATGATGTATTACTATTTAAATATAATCATATCAGTTTTAGAATTGTAATCAAACCAATAATATACATTTGGCTAATAAGGTACCACCATGAGTCTATAGACAGGGTACAGCTAACAGGGAGTGGCGTACGAACGAACAGATTCGGCAGCTCGCTAATCACTAACTGAAGCTGTGATAACGTGGAAAACAAGTTATAGTATTGTGCACGAGTTCACAAAAAGCTATTGCGAAGAAGAAGTACAATAATCAGTTATCACTGAGAGATGGTCCTAAATAAAAGAAACGACCGGATGAAATCCTCACTTGTTCAATACTGAAAAGACATCCATAGATAAAAATAATGTGATGGAGACTGTTTTTCTAAGGTCGTTCGTACACCCTTAAGTTTGTCTAAATGTTCCTCAACTGAACCTGTGCTTATATTTATCTCCAACTCTCATAGTACGGAGCATTATCGATCACTCCGTGAAGATGGACATGAGCTCTTAGAATTCAAGGTCTTAGAATCACTTCAAATGTGCAAATGATCATCTAAACTCGTCAATTACGAAATACTTAACTAGGAAAAGGCCTTTTCAGATTCCCTCATACATTTCGTATTGCGCTGCCCCAAAAGTAGACCAAGACGTGGTTTTAAACAGTTTCATCTCATCAATCACGTAGTCAACAAATTCTCAAAATAATGTACGGCGTCGTTAAAATGTCACGCGTACATGCATACCACGTGGGATTATAATACATCTTGGCATTAATTTAACATTCATGCAAATGCACAAATCTCGGAAAGTGAAGAGAGAGAATACAATTGGAATCCATCCATACAAATTTCCTTAATATCATCACTTAATGTCACATTTATGCATCAAGTTACGAATTCTAAATGATCAGAAAATAACAGTTTTATCGACAACATCCCGTAAGATTGATAACAAAGGAAATCTTTATAAACTCGCGAAACTTTCGGTCGTGTGTTGCAACCTTATTCAGGATCTGTTAATAAGGAGCGATACAAAAGTCTCGCACATTATTAAAAAATAATAATAATAATATTTCAGCTACCTCATTCAACACAAATAGTAACAACAACCAACCTAGAAGTCTTTTTGATGCGCATTGGACAAATGACGTCAGAAGAAGTCCTGTATTCGTGTTCTTAAGAACAACTTTTTTTCATTGTTGAACATTATTTCGCCAGTCGTTATTACGCACATTTCGTGGACGAATATCGTGGAGAATATTCGGACGCGACAGTGCAGATCGGGAATGCAGATTAGATGCAGACCAGAAGAGAACCGGGAGTCTGGATGTTTTGCCTGATACTAAACTGGCAGAAGCGTTCCTCTCAAAAATCTTGACGATACTATCAGTGCACTCGCAGATTTCGAATCGATGAGCTTGAGAGTGATGAAGAAAGTTCTCTTTCAGTCATGTTCGCAGTGCTCAGGAACAGAAGGAATCGCAAAAAGAAACGCGTCCAGTGTACTATTCATGGTTTCGGTCATGAATTGACAACTATAGAATTACAGAGTAGGACTGCGTTTTCTCCAATGCTCGGTGTGGTTTCGCCTTAGTGGCTTCGTGAACAGTGCACTGTTGATGAGAACAATACAATTTGGTCACCTAAAAATCAACATGTGTGACATGAAAAAACCTTGCAGAGAACATGCATTATATGCATGCATTCATGAACAGAGAAGATATTTTTAAAATACTTGTAAAAACCGAATTGTAAAGGATAAAAAAGTAATGAATCTTTATGAAGTTAAATTCTGATCTTTATACAACGTTGTAAAAATAATAAATCTATAAATTGTATAAATCTTGACACACAAATCTGTAAATGTTGTATACTTCATTACTTTGATGGGTGTGTCATTTTGATATGTATCATCTGCCTATCTCCGAATATTGATATTCATAAAACACGTCTTTTCCATCTCTCAAACTGGCCAACATCTACATTATATTATAATATGGAAAGTATAATTATATGGAAATATAATAAGTCCTGGCTAAGTTCGCAATATAAAAAAAACACCGTTGTTAAGTATATAAGGAGTTTCATTGTAGACCAAGCTCTCGAAAACCGAGTACACAGGGAATGATTGTGGTCATCCACAAGTCCTGAACATAACCATTTCATCGTTCTTTCATTCGGATTCTGGAATTTCCTGGTCGCATTGTCTCTAAACAATCCCGTTTGATTCAAGTGGTCAACATGGGTGTTAAATAAATGAGTAAATTAATTCACTTCAAAACAGAAACTCTATTGAAGATAAAGGAATTACATCTTATGAGAATCAATCGCAGTGAAAGTCACCATCGCAGATTGATAGCAAATAGCAATACAAATCACGTGACCAAATCATCCCCTGATCTACTTCTAATAGAAAAAAGCATCGCGTTTGAATACGATCTCCTTCTAAAGGGTTCGTCGTTGCTCTCCTGTTTCCGCAGAGATACGTCAAATTAGCCTCCTTAACAACTTACGGATGTAAAAATTATGATTTTTACTCCTTCATATACAGAAGCTAAATAATTGGATGATAAGATTCTTAAGTCACAAATTAGAACTGGTTGCCTGTAACCACAAGGAAAATATAAAATGGAAAATTTTTATAAATATGCGAACGGAACTATGTTATGAAGGCAGTTGTTTATGACGTATACGTTGTTTTGTTCGAGACGTGTACACAAAGGTATCAAGATACGCCAGAGAGTTTGTTTTGATACTCTAAATGAGTTGTGTCTCAGTTGTATGAATATACAACATTTATAAACATTTAGATTTTAACAAATTATTGATAAATAATACTGTGAGACCGGATCTGCAACTTACCGCCGATAAAGGTGTTCAACAAAATGTATAATTATATGCATGTATATCAGTGTATAGTTTTTAAATGAGTTGTTTGAGTATTTGGAGTTACAAGAGAGAAAACTAGGGTATCTCCAGCAAAGAGAAGTCTTCAAAATTAAGGGAGCCAAAATGTGTTTCAAAATATCCAATATGCCGTGAAAAAGCCCTAATATATATGCATCTGTATGTAGTCACGGAAACACGTACTTACATTTAAGATTAAGAGTAGGGTACTCAATACAAATTCAGTCGATATCACTTAGGATTTAAGATGTGTACAAAAATTCCCCGGGTACTCAGCTAAAATACATGTATAATTAAGAAATTAAAAATAGCTTTTAACAACTGACTCATTGATTTACCAGATGGTGGAACAATTCCTAACAACCTGCAAAGTTAAATGATAGTTCATAAGACTACCTTGGGAGGATGGATTTTTACTCTACCCTGTCGTTTATATTCTTACAATTCCAAATGTAAGCAATTTTTTAATCACGAATAATAATAAATATGGAGGAAACAAACATTACAATAATCAAGAATTGAAATGTTTTTACGACCCGCCAGTTACAATCCACTTGGCGTTAAATTTTTCCAAATTTATGTAATAAATCTACGCTGTCAAAATTAATATTAAGCGTGGCATATCCAGTGAGAGAAAATAAAAAATTGTGTTTCAACTTACCCCATCATACATTACAACATGAAAACATTTTATTAAAATACTAATTTTAAACATTATTTTTAAACATAAAGAGACGTAGGGGAGACTGGGGTAAAATGGCCAGTCGGAGTAAAGTGTCCATTGACTTCTACTCACTGGAAACTACACCAATTTGATGATGAAGGAGTGAACTAACTCATAGAGAAGTCATTAGTGTTTTTGTCAATGTGTGCGCGATCAGTTAACAAGATTTCTCAAGTTCTCATCATTTTTCTCATTTCTCTAGAACTGATGTATGGTAAGTGTTCAATTATTTTCTCGTAATTTGGTTTTCCATTACTGATCCAATTTGTATAGTGACATTGCTGAAAACTTAGCCTCATTACCTTTAAAATGATACAGCATATGATATGCTCACTACGTCGCCTCGGCAATATCCCAGCACTACATTATTGTTCAGGTAGCGTAGCGTGTTGCTGTTAATGTGCGTACGGCTCCTCAGTTCAGATTAATGATGGGGACGGGGGAGGGCGACATCTGTCCCGACTGAATAGCCAGTATTATACCCCAGAGTAAATAATATTAATAATAATAGTTTTCTTCGAAATCAAACATGATATATGCAATGTACAGATATACATTTAGAGGGGATATGGACCACGCCGTAAGTTTTCGAATTTCGCATAGTAAAAAGGTCCTTTTGAGGAAACAATAACCTGATACTGGATGACAAAATCAGTAGGGTACAAGTGAAAGAGATTCTAATAGATTGAAAACAATTATGATCTCGTGCACATAAAACCACGAAGATTCTCGACAAGTTGCAGGCAATGTATCTTTGTTCACGTGAGGAGACTGAAAGGTTAAATGAGAAAACTCTTCATAAATCGAGTGATGGCAAATACGCGTAAACATTGCCAGCAATCGATGTATATTGTAGAACCGTAACGTGTTAATCCGACAGTCGCTAGACGACAAAAACGAGCCACTTCATTGAACCAATTTCTGCGTGGAACACGTCTCCGGAGGCGCAGAAGGGCGGGCGGTGCTGCGGTGCAACCAGAACGTAAACGATGGTCTTTCGAGAGGGTTTGCTCTCGAAGAAGGAAGAAGTGGTCGGGCGGCGTCGAGGGGAAGCGCGCTCGCAGGGGCGCTAAGCGACGCTCCGCGCAGCGGGTGGCCTCTTCGCGCCTCTTAATACGCACGGAAGACAGCGCTCACTCTTAAATTGCCTCCTCTCACCAGCAGAGCGCTTCGACGGCTGCATCAAAGCGTCTAATGTATTCCGCAATTCCTCTGGAAGAGAAAATAAGAAGGCGTTTGATAAGGCGGCGCGGCACCGTTTCCTCGCGCTCGCTGTTAGTGGGTACGAGCGCCTCGCCCTCTCCTCACGCGTTGCGCCACTTCTCACGTGGGGAGCGAACGAGAAGTTCAAGCCATGTGCGGAAGGAAAAATTGGAATGAAGCTTCGTGAAGCGTCCTTCCTTTCTGGTTAATAAGTCACAGCGTCGCGCAGCTCCAAGGGTTTTCCATTCCTTCGTTGTGCTTTCTCGTAGATATCGCCACAGAAGATTAATATCCGTGGCATATTTTATTCCGTATTTCTTTCCTTTCCTGCCTTATTTTCCTGTTTTCTCCAGTTTTTGGATGCCCTTGCTCGATTCCGGAGGGTAGAGTAGCTTTCCCATCCTCCGACAGATCAAGTCTTCCTCGATAAATTATTATATCAAAGCTCAGTATCTAAATGTAAATTCATTTCGTTATTTATTCCGAGTAATTAATTCTTATTTTAAATATAAGGATATTAATTTTTTGAAGTTCATCGGTGCAGTTTCCAACGCTTCAGTCTTGGAGAGCTGACGCAGATCACTTGTTTAGCAGCATTTCCTTCCCTCTCTTCACCAATAGCCAATGCGCTCCCCTCCGGCCCCTCAGTCTGCGTTTGGCAACGTTTTCCAGGACACTCGGGGACTCGCGAGGTCGCTCTCCGGTCGGAGAGACGCCAATACGCGCAATAAATAGTGCGTGGGCGTCAGAGCCACGGTTCACGTCCTCCCGTGCCCCTCTCCTCTCCATTCCCCGCCGCTACCGCGACAAAGCCACTTGCTGCACGCCGCCGCGTTTGATTGGATATGAGCAGATCGTTCGCTGGCTGCAGCCAGAGCTTTCATTGAAGCGAGTTCCCAAGTTGGTCGCTGGCGCGTATACATTCCGCGCGCCGCGGCGGCGGCGGCAGCGGCGGTGGCNGCGAACGCCTTGCAAGTTCCGCTCGTCGCCCGAAGACGCCTATGCCCCTCTCTCCCCGCCGCAAAGCGCCATTCCGTTACCCTGAGTCTTTACTGCATAGTTACCGCCACCCGGGGGAACAATTGCGCTTACTAACTGGAAAAGACGCCCCGCTCTGCCCCCGCAGCCCCAGGGGCCAGGCGCCGGCCGCGCGAGCGAAATGGGAGGGGGCGGTCGGGGCTTGCAAACTGCAGGAGAGCGCCACGATGTATAATGAAAGACGTTTACTCTAGCAAGCACGAGCCCAAAACTTGGAGAAACTTGTACACGTGTGCTGGGTGGGTGCTTCCACCTCGCCAACTTAACCTCGCTCGCCCCTCGCCCTCCTCACTCGACTTCGGTGCGCCTCCTCGCTCCGCGAGGCGAAGCGGGGAGATGCGAGGCGGGGAAGGACGCCGGGGCCCTTCCTTGTATTTGCACTTTTCACATTTCGGCAACAAGGCCCCGGAGCACGGTCCTGGAACACCCTCAACTTAAGTGAAGTTTAGTGGAGTCGTGCCGACTCTTGCCATGCATCAACATGTCCACAAACACCAGCGCTCGCCCGCGGCGTCGCTGCTAACCCGTCCCGCCCTTCCGGCCACCACACAGCCAGCATGGCCCGCGCCCATCGATATATCAATTTGTCAGTGCGTGTGGTAATGATTCTCGCATTCCGCGCTCGAGGACGTGCAGGGAGGCGGGGGGGGGCACACCTGTCGCCACAGCCTTCCTCCCCCGCGTCGCCAGCCACCCTCGCTCTGGTGGGATGCGACGGCGGCAGATGGATGCCCGCAATCGCCCGATGCCACGACACACACCCTTTGCAGCCAATGAACAACAGGCGCTTTGACGCGGTGCTCGTATTTCTATTGCTGTCGTCGTTCGCGTTTTATTTCCGAATATTTCCAGAGGTGTTTTGGCGGTGAGTGGGTATTCCCTCGACATATCGGAGACCACACATCACATCCTTCTGTTTGTCACTTTCCATGTAATGCACTCCGCTACCTGTCGGTCGGAGTAATATTTCAACTTCGAAACGGGAGCGCTCGGTGGAGAACTGGCGAACAAGAAGGAGAGGGAAGACATTGCACGGTGATGCGAACTCTCGCCTTATTATCGCGAGAAAAAGAAACTATATGAAATTAAAAACAATGTATTTCATTGTTATAATAATTATTAGTTTTAAATATACTACTACATTTAATATCCATTATCAAATTGGATAAATAATTAAAGACTTGAGATCTTTAACGAACAAACAGTATATATTTTGAGATTTAAAGCTTTAATTATTTTTTCAAATTAGGTATAAAGTGTATTACGTACATGTAAAACTCCCTTTTCTAAGTACATGCTTGGGATATCTCTCATTCTGCGTTGTTTAATGCAATATTTCAGAAAATATAGTACTTGTAAATAATCTTCAATATTGAAATTTTTAGCCCCTCCATTTATATAAATGCAAATTTCAAACGTATAACTATGACCACACCAGACATTAATACATTTCTTAAGATGGTTCTGCGGGGAGTAGTATAAAAACTGCTCTATACAAATGCATTCTTAAATCTTGCGTTTCATTTTTGCAAAAATACTCCCCTGTGCTTAGCGGACTCTCGATACTTTGTGCTGGAGAATCTAACATAATTTGATAGCGCTTGAACCAAACGCTCACTCTTTCTCCAATGAACTATCATTTTTATTGATTTATTAGATACTAGATTACATTAAACAAAAAATTTTTAAAAACTTATAAGTTTGTAAAATTTCGTAATTCACATAATTCGCTCCTATTATTCGTATCATAAAAACATTTAAAAGATTTTTCAGACCTAACAGAAATATGGAAAATAAATGAAATTGTTTCATCACTATTATAGAGAGGCAGACAGAGATAAAGAGATTTAAAAAATACTTTTCGGAATCACAAATTTTACGTTGCAAACGAAAAAATTTCATGAAAAAACTCGAAATGGAATTTATTAACACTACAATAAGATTACGACAACCACTGTTTACGATGTATATAATGAAGTTGAATGAAGGATGGAGGAACAAGTCATAAAATAACCTATTTCGTAATCACAAACACGAATCTCCTACCAGTTATATTTAATTAATTGAATCGTATGAAAGCTGGATGAAATTTCTGAGGAAGATACCGCATATTATTGATATCGACTAATGAATATTTGTTCCAATATATGGACTACTCAATCTTGATCACTATTTTTCTCACTATTCAAAGATATAAAGCATCGTTTTCATCAATGACCTTCCTCGTGTAGATTGTTAACAATATTCGAATGATTTTAAAAAATAATAGAAATTTTCAGCGGACAGTCGTCTGGTTCTTATCGATAGAGGTGTTTGGGTAAATATGTGTCACATTTGTGAACTGTCTGTAGGAATAAATGCATCGTCGGTTCATAAAGCGAGATCGAGAGCTCGTCGTGGGTGTTCGTTACGTAAATCGCAATAAAGAGATCTTGACAAACACCATCACAATGAAGGAGCAACATTCCACAATGAGAAGTAGTAAAAAAACAGATCTCCTTGTACATTTGAGGGAAGTCTTTCCAAATGGCGGTGGTCGCGCATTCGCCGCAAACGCAAAAGTGAGATGACGTTTGAGGCACTCGCCCCTCGTCGCCATCGAATTGGCGGAAGGGCGAAGACGGTATGCACACTCCACTCGATTGTTGCTCTTTTTCCTGGAGATGCAAACCCTCCTCTTCCGCTCCCCATCCCTCTCCTCGCCCCAAGGCGGGGCGGAGCGGAGCGGAGCGGAAAGAACGTCGGCGAGGAGCGAACCTCATCAAATCAATATTGAGTTAAATTAACTTTACAACCTCCCAGTGTCAAACAAATGGCCCAGAAAGTAGAAGGGGTTGAATCCAACACAATTTCCTTCATTTTCGTCTATAGAAAGTTTTCGCGAGCATCATCGGCGGCTGTGTCGTTATAAAAACACGGAAGAACATTAAAGCGCGTTACAAAGTTTGGAAGATGGTTACTTCATTAGGGTCTGTCTCTTATACACATCTAGATGTGTATAAGAGACAGNCCGCCACCATCGCCCCGCCACCCAGCAATAACAATCTACACAAAGATTACAAGAAGAACGCGCAGGCAGGCAGCGTCTCTCTCTTTCCCTCTCTCTCTCGCTCACTCGCTCGCTCGAATCGCCTTGCTTCTTCATCTTCTGGCTCCCTTTCCGCCGTGGCAATCGCCCTGTCCCCGCCTCTCCGCGCTGAGGAGGCACGACAGGAGCGCAGCTCGCGAGCAAATTGCAGGTGGAAGAGTGAAATGCCCGCCGCCACAGACACGGACGAAAGGAAGTGGGAAAGGAGGGGAGGAGAGGAACGTAACGCCTCCAGCGACGGCGGAGAGGGAGGGACGGGGTGGCGCGTTAAGCCGCGCCGCGAATTAAGAGCACCGCAGAGGAGCATTTAAAAAGCAATAAGTTAAACAAGAGGCTGTACAGAAACTGTTTGGGAAGTTACGTGCGCATAAACGGGTGCCCGAGGCGGCCTCTGGGCTGTGGGCCGTCATTCCGCCACCCGCCCTCGCCGCCTTCTGCGATAGAGGCGTTCCGACACCTCCGGCTTCAACCCGCCCTCTCTCCAATCCACTGCTTGGCATTCGTAATGAGATTAAAGAAGGGTTTTCCAGTCCGAGAACCAAGATTCTCAGGCGGTCCCTGGTGTATCAAGTTAATGTATACGCGCAAGATATCGAAAAGGAAAGGACATAATTCGCCCCCCTTCGAACGAGAGAGAATCTTCTGAAAATAAAAAACAACGAATAGGAGAAAGGGATCAGTGTCTATCGCACATTTGCACTAAAATTTCAAACATCGCTCTTTTTTCGAGGGTTTATTGCAAAGAGATATTTTTCCCATCTGAAACGAACCACTAATTCCCAATGTTGATTCCCTTGAGAACTAAGTGCGCTTGGGATTTTATCTCCAGGTAAGCAAGAAAACAACAACAAATTCCACCTCTACACATTGACACTTTAATTATTAATACAAAAGTAGCTGTAAAAGATATTTTCCCCTGAAATTAGATTCTCAACATATTGGATGCCCATAATAACAATTGATTCTGACCAAAGCTGTTGCAGGAAATATAGGTATTTAAAATAAGAAAATTCGTGTCAAAATGTTTCGAAATGCATATTGTCCCATTATTCACAAGTTGGATTTATTTCAGAGAGACCAAAACATTTCAATGAAATTAATTATGTATGTCAACTATTCCTTTCGCTTTGAAGCAAAATAAACACAAAACGTATATATTTAGACTATACTATAACTTGGATAAAAAACTAAAACTAGATACTTGATGGGATAGTCCCTTGCTTGCTTCCGGAGAGTAAATTAGTTTATTGTCCTCCACGTGGTCATACGCAGTCTGTACTGTTTTTTGACAATACATTTATTATTATTATTATTATTAAAATTTACAGCTACGGATAATGCGACGTCATCCTTCAACCTCAAGGAGAGCTGTTCATAACGATTATAAAACATAAACAAATGTAAATCTCTTCTACTTGCCTCGCGAATTATGATATTAATTGTTTAATATATTTTAGCAAAACGAAATAAAAGTTCATTCATACAGACTTCATAACTATCAAAATGTAACGGTTAACAGAGGTCGGACGAAAAAAATTTCCACGTCGTTCATTTGCATTCGAGTTCTTGAAGCATAAATTTCATAATCCTTGAAATCAAAACTACCCACAAAGAATAAGGAACTTTTTTAATTTTCCTTTTTCTACGAAGAAATAATGCTATCTCGGTTAAATAAGGTTATCACTCGTGTTCTTTGAGCTTCGCTATAATCCAATTCTGAGAGGGAAGCTTCCAAAAGCTCCGAAGGCAGTGAGAGGCATGTCACGCAACAGGGCAACATGGTCGCTCCGAGTTTCCCCAAGAGGCGGCACCACGATTCCTGGCCAGATAGTATGTCATTTGTGGGGAGAATATTAAAAAAAAGAAAAGAAAAGTGTTTATCATTCGAGGAGAAGTATGGTTTCGAGTTATAATATTTCATCATAATCGACTTTTTTGCTTTCCCGAAATTCATATCAACTCTTGGTATATATTATTTACCTGGAAATGAAACGTCAGTAAAGGAGCAAAACACTAAATAGGAATTTACTGCGTTCTAGAGAAACTGAAAATTCTACGCACATTTTACATTTTTAAAATTTTTCACCCAAAACATATTATTTTTGGGGTTAAGCTCTACTATCAGGAATTCGCTTTGCGTTCCCTTAGTAATGCTTCCCACGCTTTTCTGTTCTCGTGGTTGAAGTTTACAAGAAAGGTGAAAGGTCTTCACTATGAATTTATTTAGTTAATTAGTTAATATTCAGACTGTAGTATTTTTAGTTAGAACATACGCAGAAGGATGAAATTAAGGTAAAAAATAAAATACACATGTAACTAAATATCTGAAACGAAAATATATAAGAATGAAAAAGCCAAGCCACTCTTCACCCTACACATCCCAGTGAGAAGCGAAGTGAGAATACCACAAGTTACACTAAAACTTAACTGATGGACAATAATATTGACAAATAATTTGTTGCACCGGATATACCTACAAAAAACGTGGAAACAACACCAAAACTATAGGGTGTTTCCGCTGGACAGACAAATTGAAAACAAGTCAGAAACACTCTTTTATGTGCTAAATGGTATCCGGCCTTAAACATCAACTTGCTTTCGTGCGCGCAACTCACGACACCCCCTCCGTCGTCCTCCACCAAAGAAACAGCCCCTTCCTCATCTTCACCTCATCTCCCTCAACCCTCAGGCCCCAGGCACCACAACTTGTGACGCTAATTAGCGTGGGTGGAGTCACTAACAAGCGCTGCGCTTCCGCCCTCATTGCCAACGAGTGTCGCAGGCGCGAATTCCTCCCACTTGCTCCCCCCCCCCCAATGCCTTCCGAACGAAACACGCAGAGAAGGCGGGAGCACATCATCTTCCGATCGCACGAAACCCAATGCAGTCGTGAACGGGAGTCTTACACGCCGCCTCACTCAAACTATACCTAACACATCAAGAAGCACTTTACCTACTAAATAACTTTATTGCAATAAATATCTGGTACCAGCTAATCGGTATTCCTAGAAGGGCAAGCACCTATTTTGGACTGAAACGAAAACTATTTAAAAAAAAAACAGTTAATGCAGTGAAGTTGATAGATCCGCAGGCGGTGAAAATTTTTTCCAAAACGTCACTCAGAGGTAAGTCACATCGGATAATACATATATATTGTGAATATTAGTTTCAAATATCGCTGTTACGACACACCGCCAGCCCAGATGCGATGTGGGTATTTTTTGGGTAGAAGCGGGATTCAACCATAAACCACAACCTTTATGGTAGAGTTCGCTGCCACCAGCTTGGTTTCCCCAAGCAATCAAACACACGTGTAATAACAATAAAATATTCCTTTAATACAAGTCAAATTGAAATCTGCGTATTTACAAATTTGAACTAACTCTCAAATCATAAATATAAGTTTGAATTTGTTATTACAGAGTTATTGCTATCTGAAAGCAACAATTACACACAGATATAAATACTGGTGTTATCAATTAACTCAGAAATCTACCCAGATTATCCGAATCTCAAAAATTTACAAGTTGCTATTCCAAAATAACTAACTGTTCCAAGTTACGTCATTCGCGCCTAATAGCAATGTAATAGAATTACCGCAGCAATTCTCAGTGGTCTGACGACCAAAACTAACCAAGTCACATCTCAAATAAC